>JAOPHQ010003143.1:0-97500 GCA_030340625.1 Merluccius polli | reverse complement strand
TGTGTGTAGACTTCCACATGTAATACATGGATGTATTACATATGCACAGATGCGACAGCCACCAGAAGTCACTGGGAATAAGTGGAGAGAAAAAGGACTGGCTCTTGAGATGGTTTGGTTTTGTTGAATAGCCAAACATGGTCAGCCTATCCATCACACTATTTAATCTCTCTCTTCCTGTCCCTTTTCTGCTCTTCTAATCTCTCCAACATGTGATCTCTCCCACTAGCTTTTCAAGCCTGTCTGCATGTGTTTGTGTGTGTGTGTGTGTGTTTGCAGAAGTTTGTGTGTGTGTGTGTGTGTGTGTGTGTGTGTGTGTGTGTGTGTGTGTGTGTGTGTGTGTGTGTGTGTGTGTGTGTGTGTGTGTGTGTGTGTGTGTGTGTGTGTGCACTAGCGTCTCATGTTGTGGTGTTGCCTGGATACAAGTGAAGAGAGACTGCAGATGTAAACACAGGAGACGTTCCATGTTGCATTAGACTTTATGAGGCTGTAACTCTAACTCTTTTACACCTCTCTCTCTCTCTCTCTCTCTCTCTCTCTCTCTCTCTCTCTCTGTCTCTGTCTCTGTCTTGTTGAGGGATATGACCAAGGCCATACCCATATGGCCCAATCGCCCCCCCACCTGAACTCCCCAGCCCTAACAACCCCCTAACCCAGAAAAGAAGAAGTAGACACACAACTGATGGGGGGGGGGTTATCATTTGGATGCTTTTTTCTCTATAAAATCAACCTCCTCACAGGCAGAGCACACTTCTTATCCCCGCTTCAAGACTCTGCGTCTCCCGTTCCTGTTTCTTTTTTCAGCTTGATTTTTTATTCACAGAAAAACCCCGACCATATCTATTAGAGATTGAGGGGGCTCTTTAGCCATTTACTCTTTTAAAATGTTTAGCCAGTTATTCGTTCATTATTTTCTTTTTAAAGCTTTTTTATTAATTTGTAAAATCAAATAAAATCCTGGGACTCTTCTTTTCTCCTGCTGTGACTCCTTAAGCCCGCCGGTAAGTGCTCACATCACACTGACTACTGTAAGGCTCCTTGGTCTAAAGCCATAATGTTCCTTAGGGCTCGCCTAATTGAGTACAGGACAGCCTACACCTGTAATAATTACTACAGGGCACCTTTAATAAACCAGCCTTACCTCCAGTAGGGAGGGCAGTGGGGACTCTCAATCCCTGGCCCTTTTCGAAAAGACGAGGACTCTCAAAATACAGATATAATATACAGATACTGATATAGGAATATAAAACCTATTCTAAAGGGACCCCTGGCCATATTGACTCTCCATCTTACATGTAGCAGCCACACACATCCACATATCACATGTAGCACACATCCACATCTCCCATAGAGCGGTCTTGCTGAGAAGAATGCATTTTGAATTTTCTTTCTTTCTCTGTGTGTATGCGTGTGTGTGTGTGTGTTTGTATGTGTGTGAACGTGTCAGTTCCTTTGTGCTCCACAAAAGCCTACAATCTGGCCCCAAGCATCAAGATCTCACATGTAGCAGCCTTACACGTCCACATCTCACATGTAGCACACGTCCACATCTCACATGTAGCACACGTCCACATCTCACATGTAGCACATGTCCACATCTCACATGTAGCACATGTCCACATCTCACATGTAGCACACGTCCACATCTCACATGTAGCACACGTCCACATCTCACATGTAGCACATGTCCACATCTCACATGTAGCACACGTCCACATCTCACATGTAGCACATGTCCATATCTCACATGTAGCAGCCACACACGTCCACATCTCACATGTAGCACATGTCCACATCTCACATGTAGCACACGTCCACATCTCACATGTAGCAGCCACACACGTCCACATCTCACATGTAGCAGCCACACACGTCCACATCTCACATGTAGCACACGTCCACATCTCACATGTAGCACATGTCCACATCTCACATGTAGCACATGTCCACATCTCACATGTAGCACATGTCCACATCTCACATGTAGCAGCCTTACATGTCCACATCTCACATATGTCCACATCTCACATGTAGCACACGTCCACATCTCACATGAAGCAGCCGCATACGCCCACATCTCACATGTAGCACACATCCACTTCTCACATGTAGCACACGTCCACATCTCACATGAAGCAGCCGCATACGCCCACATCTCACATGTAGCACACATCCACTTCTCACATGTAGCAGCCGCATACGTCCGCATCTTACATGTAGTTCACGCCCACATCTCACATGTAGCACACATCCACATCTCACATGGACTGGTCTTGCTGAGAAGAATGTATTTTGAATTTTCTTTCTTTCTTTGTGTGTGTGTGTGTGTGTGTGCGTGTGTGTATGTGTGTGAACGTGCCAGTTCCTTTGTGCTCCACAAAAGCCTACAATCTTGCCCCCACCCCCCTGCTACCCACCCGCCTTCTCAACATGGACAAAACCCATTCACTCCAGCCCCCCCCCCCCCCCCCCCCCCCCCCCCCCCCCCCGCTGCCCGCGAGGTGACTCAGAGCAGCTATCTGCAGTACATGGCCACGCCAGGGGGAACATTGTACTCGCCAATTAAGCTTCAGTCAGACATCTGAAAAACAGCAATCTATTTATATGTTAAAAGTTAAGAAAGAGAGAGTTGGAGGAGGAGGAGGAGGAGGAGGAGGAGGAGGCTATGATGGAGACGTGACGGAATGAAGGGTAACAATGGCGGTTGTACTGGATGCAGAGCAACTGTAGCGCCATGCGTATGTTTGACTGTAGTTGTTATGGAGGCGCTTGGCTGCCCACATGAACACGTTCTCTTGTACACCATGCACACACAAACACACTCACTGGCGAACAAGCACACACACACAGAATGATACAAAAGAATAAGAAAACTAAAGTTGTTGTTTTATTTGAAAACAAAAAAAATTATTTGCTGTATCCACAGGCGGCTTCATAGGTACACAGTTTAATTTGAGATAGCCACTATTACAGATTGTTACAACCAACATTTATATATATATTAGTGGTGGGCATAGATTAATTTCTTTAATCTAGATTAATCTAACTGTAATCTTGGAATTAATCTAGATTTAGGTGCGCGATTGCTGACCGGAGGGGGAGAGGTGCGCGATTGTTGACGGGGGGGGGGGGCGTTTATCATCTTTTTTTAAAAAGGGGGGGGGGGGGTTGCCGGGCAGAGGACGCAGTCGTTCCGCGGCGCTTACCTTCCTTGGTGGAAATCCGGTATAGACCCAGCTCCCAACCCAACTTTGAGAATAGATTAACGGCGATAATTTTTTTATCGCGCGATAAGAGTCTCGCGTTATCGCAGCGCGTTAACACCGATAACGGCCCACCACTAATATATATATATATATATAACATGGCTAAGGTCATCCAACAACAACGCTGAAATCATTACACAAATAAAACAAATGAATTGACTATCTCTTATTAGATTATTAGACAATGTTGGAGAAATCTAGAAAATGACCACAGTTAGCTGAATATGAATGATTAAAACAAGCCTAGGTAGTACACAAGATAATGCAAATAAACTAACAGTAAAAAAAGTTGTCTATGACTGTGTGTGTGTGTCTGTTTGTGTACTACTGTATGTATCTGTGTGGTGTTTACAACATGCCGTCCGTATCGCCGGTCTCCTCCACAGCCTTCTTCTTCCTCTCGTTGCTTTTGTTGATGCGGTGGACCACGATGCCAAACGCAATAACTGTGGCAAGGAAACACGGAACAGCCAGTTCATGAGAGCAGTCAAAAGCACACACACAGTACCAAACCAACAGTGAATATGTCGACATCAGTCATTCAAAGTGAACTGATTACCCTGTATGACCTTGTATGAATTACTGCTATATTTTCTATGAGTATGTTAATAAGTATATAACTTAACATGCATATCAGAGCTCCACAGGGACTACAGTAGAGACCTTTAATGTCTTGCTGTGTGTATTGTATCATTTAGCAGACTCAATGATCCAACATTTGTGATTATTTTAGATCCCATGTCTGATGAAGAATCATTTCTTTTAGGATAGCATGATCATGGGAAGACACATGGGAGCATTAACCAAACACGATTCTTATAGGGAAACCTTCACATTGTGGGCAGTAACTACAAAGGAAAAAAGATGAAGGGAATGACCATTGTGGGGAGTTAACGATTGGTTTAGTCAAGGCCAGGTCCTACTCACCGATGAATCCTATAGTTGCAGCCAGGATTGCGACTGTGACACCCATGCTGTACTTGAAGGCATGGGTGCCTGGCTTGGTGTAGCAGTGGCCCAGCGCCGTGCAGTTACACACTCTCACTGGGGTGTGGAGAAGCACAGAGAAACATACATACACACACACACGCATACATGCACACAGACACACATGCACACACATATGCACACACACACACACACACACACACACACACACACACACAATTTGTCAAATCCGTGAAGATTGTGAGGACGTTGAGAGAGAATCAACCTTTTCTTCGTGACTTTTTACCAAACCACTCACCCTCAAACTTTTGTGTCACTCCCATGCCTGCGTTGTCTGTGACACTGATGGGGATCATGAAGGTCTTGTCTTCGGACGGTGACTTCTTCATCTTCAGCTGAGCAGACGATCCTGTGTGGGGTCAGCGTCCATTATATGAGACGGATCAAACATGTGCTGTGTTTTTCTACAATGTTTTTCTAAAATGATCCACGTCTTCATACAGAGGGGGAAAAAAGAATATAACCATGCATTGACTTATTGTAATACTCCACCTAAACATAAATTAAAATATTTGATTACACGGCTTTGTTGAATACTCGATTCTCATTGGTCAATTACGGCATTCTACAGTCTGTTATTTCTGAATAGCAGACCGCTGCAATAAATAACACATTGCTATGGACGCTATTTACAAATGTAGAATCTAACAGACAATTTATTTTAGCGGAAGCAATAAAACCATTTTTAGATCAATATATAAAGGCAATTGGTTCCTTTTCTGTCATTTTTTGTTGTTATATTTTGTGTCTTATAAATTATTTCTTTCTTTAGTAAGTAGTTGTGTAATAAGCGGGATAATGTACAGCAAGTCGGTCATTATTCCGAAATAAACCCTTGCAGGGTGATTCAAGACCCCTCTGCCCCTTACATAGTGTTTTCATGTTGGACCACCACCTCCAGAGAACATACCGTCGACAGCGGTGAGCTCCCAGTTGGGGGACTTCTTGCCCTGGGGGAAGGAGAAGGTGAAGGGCATAGAGAAGGGGGCACTGTCTGGGTCCATGGCCGTCAGGACCACGGGCTGGGGGGACTTGGTGCAGATGAAGGCCTGGGTCTCTTTCAGCTTGGGGTGGTTATCGTTGACGTCCAACAAGCGCACCGTCAACACGCACTTGGTGGACTTCTCTGGGTTCGCTGGTAAAAGAAACGTGGGGGATTGTGAAATATGCTGCTAACAAATAGTAGATCCATCATCTGCATGAAAGTAATAAAGGCAAGTGGTTCCTTTTCTGTTTGTCAGTGGCCATGGCTAGAGTGTATAGTAAGCACGTTGAATTCATTGTTCTTATTCTTATTCATTTACATGATGCTACTCTGAAATCATGTTCAAATCAATATTAGACGTGATCCTCATAAACCAAGTAACAGTTACAGCCTGTTCCAAATAGGTCACTGGGCGTCAGTCTCACCCTTCTCAAAGGCAGTGACAGTGAGCTCCAAGACTTCCACAGTCTCTCTGTCTAGCTTGGCCTTGGTCTTAATCTCTCCTGTGGCAGCATCAATCACCAGCCAGCCATTCACATCCCCTTCCATCTTAAACCTGGTGGAGGGAGGGAGAAAGGGAGGGAGGGTGAGAGGGAGGGGCATGGACATACAAAATGACTTATATTCAATTTTGTAATTCCCAGATTTTAACCCTTAACCTAACGTATTCATCGTCACTATGGAGAATGCTACACTGTAGTGACGATGAAGTACATAGCAATCCATTGTTATCGTTGTTAGCAGTAAAAGCTAGTCATTTACCCAATGTCCTTTCCCTCTGGGTCCTTGGCCTCTGCGTGGAACAGGACGTCTCCCAGCGGGAGGTCCTCAGGTACGCTCAGCGACAAGACGGACGAGCTGAACTCTGGATTCTCGTCCACGTCCGTGACGGAGATGAAGACGGAGGTGGAGGACTTGCTGTCGTAATCCAGGCCAGCCATCAGGGCCTCGGGGTTGCGGGCATCGATCTGCAGCGTGTAGGTGGGGGACGCCTCGAAGTCCAGGGGCTGTAAGGGGAAAGGCTGCTGTTTAGAGACCACTTTGAGGGCCCCAAAAGGTCTGGATGTCTTCATGTTACTTTTTGTGTATTACACAGCTTTGTTGAATACTTGATTCTGATTGGTCAATAATGGCATTCTACGGTCTGTTCTGAATCGCAGACCGCTGCTATGAATAACAGACCGCTGCTATGAATAACAGACTGTTGCTATGGACGCTGTTCAATCAATAAAATCATTTTTTGTTGTTATATTTTGTGTCAAGTTATTAATTTCTTTAGTAAATAGCTGTAATTCACGTCGGCATCACCTTGTCAGGGTTTATTTCGCTTACGTATGGACCCATGGGTGTGTGTTCGTGTGTGTGTGTGTGTGTGTGTATGTGTCCATCTATACCTTGACTATAACCAGTCTGCCCTCGCCTTTTCCGTCTGTCTCCACGGCAAACACGTCGCCGTGGTTCCCGGAGGAGATGGTGAACAGGATGTGGGAGCTGCCACTGTCAGGGTCATCAGCGTCGGACGCCCTCACTGTCAGCACGGTATCTCCTACAGGAGAGTCCTCCAATATGGACACGTTTCCATACTGCACACACACACACACAGATATATATATATATATATATATATATACACACACACACACACATACAGATATACACACAGACATAGACAAAGATCAAAACACATGGGCACAGTGCATGGTATAACATAAGCAAAGAGTAAAATGTCAGTACGTCAGCACTTGGGTATCTGAGGTAGTTAGAGGATCGCCTCACAGCAGAGCGGGGCTGGAGCAGCAATAACAGTTACTCACATTGTTGGTCTCGAACAAGGGCAGCTCGTTGTTGACGTCAATCACCTTTATAACGACCTTACACACGGTGCTGAACTCTGAGGGGAGAGATGGCATACACATTTCAACACAGGAAAGCTAATGCTAAGACAGTGTGTGTGTGTGTGTGTGTGTGTGTGTGTGTGTGTGTGTGTGTGTGTGTGTGTGTGTCTGCGTGCGCACGTGTGTGTCTATGCACGCGTGTGTGTGTGTGTGTGTGTGTGTGCGTGTGTGTGTGTGTGTGTGATGGTTACCTGGGTCACTAACTTTAACCGTGAGCCGGTACTCTGTGGCATCTTTCCTCCAGAGCGTCTCTCTGGTCTGGATGCGTCCTGACACGCCATCCATGGAGAAGGCGCTGCTGGTGGGCTGCTGGGTCTCGATGGCGTACATGAGCAGAGCGTTGCTCGTCCCCGCCTCGTCAGAATCATGGGCCAACAGCTGGCCCACTTGGTTGCCTGCACCAGCCAATCACAGAGCAGAATACAGGATATGTATTAAAGGTCACCTATGTTACCACCAGGTGTGATGTTGATTAGCCATTACAAGCCATTTCCAATGACTAGAGGGTAGATTTTGAAATGGCTTGTAATGGCTAATCAACATCACACCTGGTGGTAACGTAAGGGAACTTTAAGTCTTTTTTTTAATCACATTTCAATAGAAACATTCAAAATGTCACATGGCAACAGGCCCGGTTCCAGAACAGAATGCCTTGGGGTGCATCTGAGATTACAGGGGGTGCACCAGTAGGCTACTATGAAAGTGGTGGGGACCAGTACGCGATTGTCGACAGGTGGGGGGGGGGGGAATTTTCTCCCTCCTTTTTTCAATTGAGGGTGCAAACAATTTTTTTGGGGGTGCAATGCATGCTTATGCACCCCCGTAGAACCGGGCCTGCATGGCAAGGAGACGTGAAGACATATCTTACCCACGGGTTCGTTCTCCTGGATCTCGAATATACTCTCCTCATTCTCACACTTGGGTATGTTGTCATTGATATCCTCCACCACCACTTGGATCTCCATAGGCGACTCCATGTCATTACCATGGTAATCCTCAGCCATCACCACCAGGATGTACTATGCAACGTGGAGTGGCAGGGCTCAGCATGGCACATTTTACAAATGTCGTGTGTGTACGTGTGTACGTGTGTACATGTGTGCGTTAGTGTGTACAGTATGTGTGTGTGTGTGTGTGTGTGTGTGTGTGTTTAAAGGCACCATGAAATATAACTTCAAAATAGGACTGCTTCACCTATTCAACAATGTTGTTCAGCAAATACCTTCTCAGAAAATCTGTTAAATCACTTACTTGTGACATTACAATCAATCAATCAAACATTAACTTCCTCGACAGTTTTCCTATCCCCTATAAAAATCCTGAATCAAATCAAATGTAATTTCCATATTTCTAAAACTAAGGAGCGCTCTTAAAGTGCACAATTAATTTCCGACTGTGTGTTAGTGTGTTGATAGTTATTCTTACCATGTCCTTCTCCTCACGATCCAGCTCCTCAGTGAGCTGTACCTGTCCCTCAACCGTGATAGTGAAGGGGAACTTCAGCTGCCGCTCCTTCTGCACCAGCCTGTAGGTGGCGTTAGGCTGGTTAGCCTGGACCTAGGATCCACAAAAGGGAAAAAGGGATCAGGGGTGTGAGAGAGAACTGCCTGTGAGAGAGAGAGGGAAATTAGATAAGATGATTAATCCCAGATGGGTAATTTGGGTGTCACAGCAGAAAATAAAGAACACAAATAAAAATGAGACAGCAATTTCAATCTTAAGAAAAAAAACTACAAAGAAATATACAGAAAATGATTTCTATATACACAATAAGAGTAGTAGAAATGTAGAAATGTACAAGTAGAAATGTGGCCCAAATTGGGACCTAATTAGAAGACAACCCAATTAAGAAACAGACCATTTTTAATATTTTTAATGTATTGTTTAATAAACCTTAGGCTGTTAAATCAGAATCGTTTAATAAACCTTAGGCTGTTAAATCAGAATCCATATCAATATCTACCTATCCAAGACAACTTTATATAAATGTCTACACTTTAGTTTGAAGCGTTTGTGTGTGTGCCTCCCACCCACCTGAGCGATGACCATGGGGTACGACCCCTTCAGGTGTTCCTGCACAGTGATGGGTCCGGGGTTTATCCACAGGTTCCGCTCCACCACAATGTTAACCCTGGTGTTGCCACTCAGTGCATTCTCCGAGGCCCCATTCAGGTCCTCCACGCGCACGATCAGGGTGTAGTCGGGGTCCCCCAGGGGGTCCACGTTCCTCGTCCTGATCTCTGACACCACAGAAGAAGACACAGGCTCCATTTGAAGACACAATAAAGCAGGCACAAAAAACATATGAATGTATATTATTATATATATTATTGTAGATAGTCAATTAGTTTGTTTATTCCCCTCATTTGTTTTTATACTATCCTCCGTTTAAAAAAAGGAAATTCATAAATATAAATAAATATTTATATTTATGGAAGGCTTGATTGGAAGGACATTACAGAGGGTGAATGTCTTATGACATTCACACACACACACACACACACGCACGCACACACACACACACACACACACCTGTTCTCTCTACGCAGCTGTAGAAGGGGTTTTGCTCGTAGGGGATGTTCTGTGTGGGAGAACAGTACTCATCAAACTTCTTCTTCAGATTAACAATGTTGAAGTCCTCCCCTCTGCCATACTGCAAGCTCTCCCTGGCCTTCAGCATGTTCTCTCCTGTAAAACACACACAAACATACACACACACGTGCACAGTAATCAGTGATCATCGTCATGCGACACATTTTTGTCAATCTGTAAGCAATCAGTGTTTATCTGAGCAGCAGAGCTCAGTGCTGTAATCTGGGTTTATACTGGAGCTATACTGTCAGAGTATGGGCAGAGATGGATGGGTTAGATCCCCCACTGAGGGGGTCCCTTCATGTGTTTTCTTTAATGTTGTGTTTCTTTTCTCTCTCCCAGGAACTGGTCCATATGACTACAGTGTTTTCAATAAACAATGTATGCAAACGCGGTGCATATGTGAGGTAACTGTGTGTGTGTGTGTGTGTGTGTGTGTGTGTGTGTGTGTGTGTTCCTCACCATCCTCGGTGGTGGAGATCTCTCCTGTGACTGGGTTAATCTGGAAGAAGGGTGTTTTCTGTCTGTCTGGGATCTGGCTGACCAGGCTGTAGGTCAGCTGGCCGTTGGGGGACTCAGGGTTGTCCAGATCCATCGCCGACACACGCAAAAACGCTTCGCCTGAAACGAGACATCGGCCATTAAATGTCAGCCTAAAAGTAATCGGCTTGCTGGTGACATCACAGATGGCTGTGATAAAGCACTTCTGACCAGGAATGTAACAGGAACCCAGTTCTGTACTTTGCATTTTAAGTCGATACATGTAAGATGGATAAAACAATCAAATGATAAAACTATAAGATAAGATATATGATAAGATAGTATTTTATGAAGGATTGAAGAAATGCATGTCTAAACAAATCAAAGAGGCATATTAACTGTATAATAAGTGAATCATTGAAGACCACACCAGGCACTAGTTTTTGGAGGAAATTAGATTTCCTCCAAAAACATAGATATTGATAAATAGATATTGTGTTTTTTAAATTCTTCCACAATGGAAAATCTGGTAAATGTGAATGTGCTAAATAGTGGTTAGCAAGTGGTAAGTGGTGGTTAGTAAGTGCTTAGTGTTAATTGGTAAGTAGTCTCACAAATCAGACTTTAGATTAATATCTAAAGTCTGGGTGAACGTTCTCTCAACATGTTGCTTTTAGTTGGTACATGCTGTGAGCTAGTTAGTAATTGCTAAGTGCCAGTAGTTAGTAAGCAGTAAGTAGTTAGTAAGTGGTACATGCTGTTGACCATGTCATGCAGTCACATGGTGAAAGGCAAACACACACCATTGGCGCTACGCTCCCTGACCGCAGCAGTGTACATTGGCTTCTCGAAGGTTGGAGCGTGGTTGTTGATGTCCAACACATTAATGGTGACGAAGGCTGGGCCCGCCACCTCCTCAGCGCCCGCTAAAGCCACCACCTGGGGATAAACACACACACACGCATGTTTCAGCTTTTGAAGACCTGGCATGCATCAATGCAGTGTGTGTGTGTGTTTGGGAAAGAATCGGTGAGTTTACCGCGATAATATAATGTGAATTCTGTGCCCAGTCTAGAGGCTGGTCCAGGTACAGCCATCCATCCTCTCCTATCTTGATGTCTTCATGACCTTCACCTGTCAGACGAAACTCCGTCACATCTGGATGGGACACTTGGAACTATAGAGAGAGAGGCATGCAGAAAGAAGAGAGAGAGAGAGATAGAGAGGGTGAGGGAGAGGTTGAGGGAGAGGGAGAGAGAGAGAGAGAGAGAGAGAGAGAGAGAGAGAGAGAGAGAGAGAAAAGTTGGGTTTAAAGAACGGAAATGGTCACATTTGGAGATACTCTATACATATTGTTTCTTTTTATTGCAGTACTACCATGAGTTGAATCAGCATGTTACCTGATAGATGGCATATGGAACTGCCGTCTGCTCCTTCACATCCAGGGATATATTTTCCAGCGGGCCCCTCTTGTCCTTCATGCTCTCCCCAGATGCCTATCAGCGTGGGGTCGGGGAGAACAGCCCAGTCAGTGTTCTCTCAGACGCACTCTTTCCAGAAGCCAGTTATTGATTGAACCACGCTTATAATTCAGTAAGAGATAATTCTAACGCACACCCCTACAGGATGACAGAGCAAAGTCTACACGACAGCCACTCACAAAGGTGTAGGTATGGACGACTAACTATTTGGTCACGCTTGGCAGCTTATCCGTTTCACAATTTAATAAATGACCAAATAGTACCGGCCTATGGTTGCATAGGTGGACCTTGGCGACACAAAGCCCCAATGTCACCATTGTCTTTCTACAATTCATGTTCCAGATAACCTTTCCCCACTCTCTGACGCCTTCTGTCACTTTGCTTTGTGGAAAAAGGAGCAGATGTTGAATGAATAAAACAACCACGAACCACAGTGAATATTTGGCAGTGTTTGGTACCCCAGTACGTTAGAGCTCTGTGAATATTGACTGTGAATGCGCTGGTTATGTAACGACCGGGTACTCACAACACTGAGCAAGAGTGGCAGTAGCAGCAGATGCACTGTGGGTGTCATGGTGAAGCGCTGGGAACACAGAAACCCAGGAGAGGAGGAGGAGATGGAGGAGGAGGAGGAGATGAAGGAGGAGGAGGAGGAGGAGGAGGAGGAGGAGGAGGAGGAGGAGGAGGAGGAGGAGGAGGAGGAGGAGGAGGAGGAGGAGGAGGAGGAGGAGATGGGATTGGGACAAAGAGAGAGTGAAAACAAAGGAGAAAGATCATGGGGTTATTGTCGTTGTGCTGTTCAGTGTATGTTTGAGTATAAGGACAGCATTGATTGTGATCTGAATACATCTCATAGATACACCCCCCCCCCCCCCCCCCCCCACATACATACACACACACACACTATCCAACCTCTTCAGGCTCCACCCCTCCCTATAGAAAGGAGGTGCCTGAGCTATCTCTGAGGAGCCATATGGTTCTGGTGCTATCACACTTGATTCTAGACTTTAAACTCAAGACGAGTTTAAAGCCGTCACACTCATAGCTCCCACCCACACCAAATATGGTCCAAGGACAGTCCATATTTGGGTATCTGAGGTTTGAATGGGCCGGCCGATCTCCTTGGTGGAAAATGATGGCCTTTAATTTTTGACACAGGAGGAAGTGAAAACGACTGGGGTGTTTAAAGGTCAGTCCTCGGGCTTGTAACCCTCTTGACCTCATTGTTACGTCTGTTCAGAAGAAAGAACAGTGTGTGATGCATGCATTTTTTGCAATTTGACACCTGTCCCACCTTTCGCAAACAAAAGATGACTACAAGGAAGAGAAAACCGTTCAACGTAGTCTACATTGGCATTGTAAATAAAAGTAAATAAAAAAATCAATAAAATAAATTAATTAACTAACATTTTAAATTAACTGTAAAAATGTTTTGTCTTCACTTTTCAATAAAAGTATTTATTAGCAGCACATATGATTTCCGTTTTGGATACCCATGACTAGACTTATAAAACTCACAAGACTCACAAAAATTGAATGCATGATATAATAATCCACATGATATTCATGATTTGCATTCCTTTAAGGCCATCGGTCTCTGATAGACATCCATGGACATGTCCTTCAGAGGCCAGAGAGAAGGGCAAAGGCAGCACCACAGGAAGGTGAAGGTGACATTGAGTCCAATGCAACAACCTTTTTAAACGTTTGTTCGGTTGACTCAAGTCATCACAATAATTACTGATGAATAAATGCAACCTTGATATTAAACATGAACATTTTGCTCACATCAACAATTGATAGAAACCAAATATTTGATTCAACTACCGACGTGACTCACATACAGCTCTTGTGGCCAAATATTAAAAATAACCTTAGAAACACATTCACTAAGACATGAATGGACACACCCAGTGCAGCAGTAGACACTTCCAGGCCTACCTTCACCGATGACTGAATGACCTTCGGCAGTTAAAGTTGTTCAGACATGAATCCAACTGCCAATACAAAGCCATGTATTCAATGCCATCCTTATTATAAGTATACTTCCATACACTACAATCAAGTTGTTAAACAACTTCAGGGTCGGCCATCGCAGAACTTCCAACACCTGACACACGCAAGCTCTGTCAAAGTCAAGTCAAGATCAAAACACTCACTTCTAACCGTTCTCCCACCAACCGAGACCCTTGTTACCCAACACACGGCGCTTCAGTTGAATCCTCAGTACAAAACTCGAAAAGACGCAAAATGCTGAGAAATGGAAGAGAGAGAAGGGGAGTCAGGAGACCTACCTGCCCGGAGAGATTTCAAGTCACACTCCGAAGTGGAGCAGAGAGAGCTTCAGTAGCCCATTCCCCGGCTGGCTAAACGTTAACCAGCAATAGTTTATTGGACCTAATGATTGTCTAATCACCTTGTGTCCGTGTGTCCAGCCAATGGGGAAGCGTCTGACAGGGGGGGAAAAAAGGTAAGAGTATAATATATAAATAATATAATGACACAATGGATTATTGTATTGAAGTCCATGGATGAGTCTGATGTGTAAATGTAATCAATAGGGATTGTGAATGATACACCTATTGGGTCATTAAATGTTCTATGAAGAACCTGGATATTTAAGAATGGACTTAGTTTTATGGTGGATATCTCATGATATACAACTATATACGAATACAGTGCAGTACAGTACAGAAATTGTTGTCCACAATCCACATCCCCACATCATGCCCATAATATTGGATGATCGGCTCCAGTTAGCTGACAGATTCAGTTACAAATAAAAATGCATCTGAAATGTGTTTCTTGCCCTTAGACTTTAACCTTTGAACTTATGAACTGGTTTCTGTCTGTGAGGAGTGCCTGATAAAGAACAGTGTGCAAGACAATAGAATTAAGAGCAGGCACACGGGACAACACAATGGTGGGAAAACTGAACAATCTCAGCCTGGCGGTTGCAGCAGTCACGTTCCATGTCATTGTGAACGGAGGGGGTTTGAATTCACGCCGTGACCATTGGGGCCATGACATTTCTGGCATTGTTCAATTTGTCTAAACTCTCCCTTATACCTCTCTCCCTCTTGGGACTGGATGACCCCTTTGCCCAGTAAAGTTAAAGGAACCAGAAATACTTGGGATGCTGTATGTTGTAGCACTCTGGTTTGTGGTTTATATCCGTGCATGTGTGACAGATGGGATTTAAACAAGACAAGGTCAAAACCTAGAATGTGGCTGGACTGTGAACCCATCTTAATGCTCGATAGATTCAGAATGAACAGCAGTCAATAAACAGAGCACTTTTAAACGCTCTCTGAGGACGTAAGAGAGAACTGTCCGTGCTTATTTATTTCATAAGAGCAACGCCCAATGGGGAAACAACATTAACCACGTCATCACTCACTCCAACCAATGGTGTAACTATCACTCAGTCACTCACTCAGTGACAGAGCAAAAAAATAAAAGCACCATCTGTTAAAACTGTTTGAGTGGAGGCAGAGCTCGATGTTAACGAAGGATTGCACAGGCTGTATGTGAGCACATTTGCCAGGCCTTTATTATAATTGCCTCTGGAGATGAAAGCTATAAATGGCAAGGTAATTGGAAGAGATTGATGTGATTTACATATCATCTTTATATATATATATATATATATATATATATATATATATATATATATATATATATATATATATATATATATATAGCATTCTATAATGGCCCCAGGCAGCCTGTTGGGTTATTCTGGTTTATATAAGACCATCTGCATCATGAACAGAGGTGTCTGTATGCACAGAATTGGCAGATCCTTATCTTTGCAATACGTTTCCCCACTTAGCTCAATACTTGCTATCTCACCGCAAACATTAATATCTGATCCATTGTTTCGTATAATTGAAACACAGGACAAGGACTTTCAACACACATGACAAAAAAATTGAGCCGACGATGAGATTTCATAATTTTAATGCCAGGCCTTGACTCATCCAGCATTGGCTCGGTGACATTGCCGTGGGACTGTCTGTACGGTTGTGTTGTTTTGTGCCAACTGTTGAGTAATTCGCAGCCATATCTGATATCTGAGAAGGTGGACAAAGGATTGATTTAAGAGTCTCTTTATTCCAAATGGATAGGATTTAGGTCAGAAAGAACATGTAAACAAATATGACTCATTTCAATCAATGTTGTTAAGTTACAGTATTGTCCAAGTACCAATGTATACCTAGAACAGAAAACAATGACAATATTACAATTGTTGTACAAAAACTATTGAATATGCTCAAATTTCATGTTTTTTTTAATCAACAATGAAGCTTGGTTTTTGTATCTGTTCCCCAACCGTCAACGGTTTACTAGGAAATCTCCAGAAAATTAGCAGATTCTACTTGACGTTTTCTGCCACACATCAACACAAACAGAGAGGACATTGTCCATTGGCTGCGTCTCCAGTCCATCACAGAGAGGACATTGTCCATTGGCTGCGTCTCCAGTCCATCACAGAGAGGACATTGTCCATTGGCTGCGTCTCCAGTCCATCACAGAGGCTAGCAAATGTGGTTTTCAGCTCAGATAAGCCAGTCTAATGTAGACTATGCTAGAAAAGGGGGAGGGGGGGGTCACTTCAATTCCCTATCCAGCGATCGTATACAGACTGGGTGTGCAAACGCCGGGTCTAGCCAAGAGAAAGGAGGTTACCATACCAGGTATGAGTCCAGAATCCAGACCAGTCTTCCTATTCTCTTCTTCTTCCGGCTTGTTATTGGTTCCCCAGCACGACGACGAGGGTAGCTTACTGTTAGCGTGTAGACCTGACAACATCCTCAGAACACAGAGAGGTCGTGGCAGGATTTAGACTTCAGTCGGAACGCCGCATTGGCGTTGTTCTTGGCCACCATCTTGTCCAGGAAGCGCTTGGCCTTGACAGGCAGGCTCTCGCGCCGCTGCGAGCTCGAGTTGCGTCGCCGCTTGTTTGCCTCCTTGCTGTCTCGACGCAGACGCAGCTGACGCACGATCCCGCGGAACGCCTCCCACACGTTGTGCTGCATGGCGGCCGACGTCTCGATGAACTTGCAGTCGAAAACGGCCGCACACGCCAGGCCCTCTGGAAGGAGAAAGAGTAGCCGCGTAGAGTTAGATACAAAATGATGACCTATTATAACTAGTATTCAGAAGACACTTTTATCCAACTTGCATTACATTTTTAGCTTTAGTTTTTAATCATGTGAGGGCATCTTGCTCAATCAATGATGCCTACAGATAGACAGCAGGATATTGGGGTTCGAACTCAGAACCTTCCAGCTGGGAGTCAAAACACACCACCCTAACCACGACTAGACTATCCTGCCGCCATTGTAGCTCAACCATCTTCAAAGCACAAATAGAGCATAAGGAGAGAGAGGAGAGGGAGGGTCATCACAACTCACCGCTGACGGACACTTCGCGGCGGCGAACCAGGTCACACTTGTTTCCCACCAGGATGATGGGCGTGTGCCGGGCCGGGCGGTGGCAGCGCAGGGTGATGCGCAGCTCTGAGGCCCGCAGGAAGGACGCCCGGTCCGTGATGGAGTACAGCAACAGGTAGGCGTCACCCGTCTGCATGCACTGGTCCTGGGCCATGCACTTGCCGTCATCCTGCGTGCACACACACACACACACACACACACACAGGGACTATTACACACAGGGACTATTACTCATCTATACACTGGCACTGTTGCAGCAGGTACCATGACCTCTTAAATACAATACAGATTATAATTATTTGCTTTGACGCTTGTTTAATTTCCCTCAGAATAAATCATGTGTGTCTCACCTCTGTGGTCCACGTGTCAAGCAGAGTTATAGTAGCTTCCTCTCCGTCCACTTCGATGGTCCTCTCACACACTTCATCTGAAACACACAAGATAAAAACAACCTTAACAATAGTTTGTTTCTCTCATCTGTAAAAGCACAGAGAAAGCTTAACACGGTGATCTTACAGTATATAATACTGGATGCATACTGTAGCCTGATTGGACTAAACGGAATAACATCAGTATAGTGAATCAACATCTTCTCAGCTTCTCACCTCCATAAACCTCGCAGTCCTCACCGTCCATGCTGTCCGCCGCACCGGCGAAGATGCTGGCAAAGGCCGTTTTACCGACGTCGCTGCCGCCCAACAGAACCACCCGGAACGGGTCCCCCCCGCGTCCCGGCGTCCCCCCGGCGGACCCGGCGGAGACCACGGAGTCCGAGGAGGACCAGCTCTCCTGGCTGCCGCTGGACTCTCCGGTGGAGCTGATGCAGGACTTGGACCGGATGACGCGGCGGACCGGCCGGTCCGGGACCGGGACCGGCTGGCTGCTCGCGGGGTCGCAGACGCTCCACCGGTGGAGCTCGTGCTGCAGGCGGAGGCTGTGGCGACGCATGCTGGACAACATGGTGGCGCGGACGGAGTGGTCTCAACCCCCCCCCCCCCCCCCCCAAAAAAAAAGATGCACTGCCGATTTAGCTCAAATTAAATCCACCCTTCGGCGCTACTGGTGATATTGGACGAAATAATAAACACACGCAAAGATTTCATCGGCATGTATCTGTGTGTTTCTATTAATTAAATAGATAGTTTTAAAGATGGATCTTT
This sequence comes from Merluccius polli, assembly GCA_030340625.1. Classification (NCBI taxonomy): domain Eukaryota; kingdom Metazoa; phylum Chordata; class Actinopteri; order Gadiformes; family Merlucciidae; genus Merluccius; species Merluccius polli. The sequence goes on along the minus strand of JAOPHQ010003143.1, from coordinate 79,174 downwards.
AGGAAAAGCTGCACACGCTAAGTTACACCAGTCACCAAGTAGAACCGGTTTTGATATCCTGTCACCTGCAACTCAGTCCTCCTCTCATGCACTGTCCTCCCTGGTGGGATTTATACATACAGGGGGTGTGAGAGAGAGAGAGAGAGAGAGAGAGAGAGAGAGAGAGAGAGAGAGAGAGAGAGAGAGAGAGAGAGAGAGAGAGAGAGAGAGAGAGAGAGAGAGAGAGAGAGAGAGAGAGAGAGAGGGGGATTTCCTTGACGTCACCCATCTGCTGTCCTGTGGTACATGATGCGCCCCTCGCTTGGCTTTATCGCATCACGCAGCGAGGGAAGCTGAGAGCGGTCCATGGTCTGCTTTAGTTCTGTTTCCTCAGTTCAATATGCAAAATAATGTACTTCGTCACCATGTTGTGCTCATGAATGGGCTTTCATTAAAGGCCCCTCATCCTCCTTTCATTTGCATTGCACATGCACAGTTTTACAATATGAAGCAACATAACATTAATGACGAATTGGAGAAAACTGGAAAAATCCCACCAAGACTGGTAGGCTACAAACCTACCAACACAGAGCCTACATTAAACCTTGATCCCAATTTGTCTAATCTTGATCTGTATCTTAGATGTTAGTGGCTGGGATCCTAGCCCAGGAAGTGAAGGTTACTGGATGAACGTATCTGCCATCTAGAGGTCGGATTAATGATTTAATGCTGTTTTCTCCCCTGACTCCCGGACCACTCCACCCCAGACTAAACAGAGGACATGATATCTTTTAGTCCCCCCACATGTTTAACATGGCCTACATAAACAGAGACATGGTGTGAACATACTGGGGTTATGTCCAATCATAAATATGGCAGCTGAAGGGAATGTTTAGCGGTGTTGTCATTAATGTTGCTACTTTCCTAAGAAGAATCAATGTGTTGACAACAACTATGACTTCTACAGCTCCTTTCTCCAGCTAACGCCATGCTCTCTCAATTTCATTTTCTTTCTGCATGCACAAATGGATGTTTGCATGAGAGAGACGGGAAGAGACAGGAAGACAGGCATAGATAGCCAGGCAGCAAAGAGAGACATAGACAGACAGTCAAACAGCCAAGCAGATGGAAAGCCAGACAGCGAAAAAAGTGGAGCTACAGTGGAGTTCAATTCTATTAATTAAATTATTATTATTATTATTATTATTATTATTATTATTCAATTTAACTGCATATTCAAATGTTTTGTAGAACCCACAGCCCGAGGTGGCAGTCTGACCCTGGGAGCCTGCTGCTGCTGGTGTGTGTGTGTGTGTGTTCTGATCTCCTGGACAGATGATTGGGCGAGAGTTAATCCCCTGCTAAGTGCTGGAGTGAGACCAGAACTAACGGGGCCACAGAGGGGAAGTCTGGCAGAAGCGTGGTTACAGCCAAGAACGGCTGCCAAAAAAACAGAACCACATTCTGTCCAAGTGAGCCCACTGAAGTATGATAGGACAGATTGACATCCATATCCAGATATTAAAAACACCACAGCCCCAGATGAATCGTCTGCAAAGCAGCTAAGTCATTGAACCTGAAATCATTGCGCAAATAAACATCAGTGTTGATAGACTCCCACATCCAGAGTGATGCACTTCTGCTGTTAGGGATCCACAGAAGTATCCGCTGGCTGCTTCTTTCCTAATGTTCCTGAACATGATGGGATGTGTTCTACTGCTGCACCAAAACTAAGAGCCCCATAAGATATTAGACGCTAGATGTCCAGACATTGAATACAAATGTGAAAAATCCGTAAAGCCTTTTGAGTCTCATAAAAAGTTGTTCTCCAGAGAAATATGACTATTTGGTGCAGTAAGTTAGAGATTGTTGTGAAAACACTTATTGAATTGATAAAGAACAGTGTGCTGAAATATTCCAAATTATTTAAAATGAAAAAGGTCACAGGAGGTCACGGACACGTGGTAAGTGTTAAGTATTTGTTAAGTGTGTACCCCAACACAGATGTTTCACCGCATTAGAGCTATGACATCTGCGTAAAACAGTTAAATTGCCAAATTCCATTACAGTTTTTAACCGACCTCTTCCCTGACCCATAACAGGAAAGGATCACACACTAATGTAAACTGTCATTTTCTTTCCTTTTTTTAAACTATGAAAATGTTTCCAGGAAGACCAGACAGCAAACAAACTTCACCTATGAAAATGTGGAAAAATAAGGCACTTAAGAATATTGTTAATGAATGTTATTGCCTCTAAAGAGGGAGGAGACAGTAAAGCAGTTTGACATACAGTATTGTTTCAGGTACACAGGTCAGGGAGCTGCTAGTAGGTTCCCCCAGGATGTTACCAAGAAAAACATGTATAAACAATAAAGATAAAAACAATCAAAACAATACAATTGTTCTGCATTTCCTGACTCACTGGTCCTACTCAGATCAGCGGATTAGACTCTCAAAACTTCAGTGGGACCAATCTGTGCTGCTGCCCCTAGAGATGAACTAGAAAGGAACAGTTAGTCCTGGGACTCGAATACAATGTGAAAACATCCCGCATCACACGACCATACTCCAGTACTGCTTTCCATTGCCAACTTAGTCTTCAATCAAACAAGAAGAGTTGACAGAGACAGGGGGATGTGCATTATATGAATGAACACATGCAGTAATGTGTATCACATTCAAGGCTATACAGTTCAGTGAATGAATAAGAAAAAAACCAAAAACAAAACATGGCTTGAGGATTAAAATGACCGTTCCCCTCATTCACTCCATCTTTATTCCAGCGGGGAAAGGGCCTCTCAGGAATTAAACCTCCAATCTGTGATTCAGCATTTTCCATTACAGCCACAGACTGTCTCTGTCTATCTGTCCATAGATAGAAACTCATTAATCCACTCATTCGGTCCATGAACTATACTAAGTCCTTGAGCTGTAAACCCCCAATGCTGAGCTTTTAAAGAGGGATTTTTTAGCGACAACTGATTTTCCTATGGTCCACAGAGCAGCACATGGTCTCCGAGACGGATAACAATATGTTAAATCAATATCCCGCCTGGCCGTGTGACAGTCTGTAGGACACGTGCAGAAACACTCACATCGCACATTGCAAACACATGCGTCGGGCCCGGGTAAGCGACTGGCAGTTGCCTGGTTACCATTGCTATGCTGCCACTCATTGGTGGGTCAGACAATGACTCACTGGTAGAGTCAGTTGTACTAGTTGCAGTCTTTTAAAAACAGGGTCAGTAGATACACATTCTACCTTGTGATGCTGGATTAATGACAATTTAACAAGGCGACTCCTGCTGTCCCACCTGGAAGAAGCAGGTGTTTAAATCACCATAATGCCACCCACCCACCCACACACCCACACACACGCGCACAAGTGGCATCCCCCCCATTATACAACTATCACCCAATAAGCATGCAGTGGCATAACCACACCGGTTTACCATGTAAAGAGACCTATTCACTCTGGCTGGCCCACAGCACATGTAAGCTGTTACAACACATGCACACTCCTCACACAGACAGGTCTATAAGTCCCACGCAGTGACATTGTGTTTAAGAAGAGGTCGATCAGAGTGGCGTCATCCAGAAGAGCCGATGGTGCCTGCTGTCTACATCAGTGGTTATACAGCAGCTCTGCGCTAACATCTGTGCTGGGGTACACTCAATTAGGTTAGGCATCCTTGGCCCTTAAGACAGAAAAAATGTTCACAACGAAATTCTGACAATGATGATATAACTACCGGTATACAGATTGCAAACTGTCTCAAGGTAAAGTGGCTCACGTCAACATCCTGTCCAGTTGGTTAAGTATTGTCCATATCTTGAGTCAACAGAACTCTCGTTGACAATATTACTAAGGATGGAAACCGAACAGACACTCACACTCGTTCTTATCTGAAGGGAATTACAATGTACACAAACACTTGCCTTGAAAGGTAAACACTTCATTGCAAACATGCTCTCCCTTTCTTTCTCACACGCAAGCACACAGACCAAGATTCTCTCCATTCTAAGTTTTAATTTCTCAAAAAAACATTACCAGTCGCCAAATGTATTTTTAAGGTTATGTTTTATTAGTTAATAATTATAATAGTATAATTTAAGTAAAGTTGCAATGTGAAGATCAAACAGGGTTTGTTCATGCAAACCATCTGTGGTGTTCACATAAAGCTCACTGAACATGTCAAGTTGTCTGTGTTTATGTGTGTAGCCATTCTCATATTGAGTCTGACAATCTGACTGATAATGCATGTGCTAGAAACATACTTTTTTGGACCAGTCACCAGTGTGTGTGTGTGTGTGTGTGTGTGTGTGTGTGTGTGTGTGTGTGTGTGTGTGTGTGTGTGTGTGTGTGTGTGTGTGTGTGTGTGTGTGTGTGTGTGTGTGTGTGTCTCTTTACTGAGCTGTGTGGGACACAGTGGCCTGGAAGGCGAAGGTGATGTGGTTCTGCGCGTGGTCGAGGTAGGGGTCTGAGAAGGTGGTTGCGTCACCAGAGAAATGCCTCCACTGCATCAGCTCTGACATGCTGAGATGCTTCTGCACCCCTCCTCCTCCTCCTCCTCTGTCTCCAATACGACCCAGCTGGCAGGGCCTATCAGACACCGGCTCCATTTCCTCTTCTATAGCTATCCGAAATAAAACATATGTCAATCATATGTCAGCCCATGTGTGCAGAAGCACTTTGTGGGATATTTGCGTCATAGCCCGACATGGGCGTGTGCGCGTATGTGTGTGTGAGACTGCCTACCTTGAATGGTTCCATCCATGCTACAGTTGCAGTTGAGGAGATCATGCGTCAGAGAAGGGGTGTCTGTGAGGCTGAAAAGATCTCGGAGCTCACTGGCTGAGAAGCTGGTGTGCTCCGCCCCTTTTCCCAGGTCAACCACAGTGCCAGAGAGCCCCTGTTTGGACACCTGTCTCTGGAAGATACGCTCCTCAATAGTACCTGTGTGGAGCATTGGTTTAAGGCAGATTCAGGTACAGTGTATGGTGTTGGTCTATTGATTGTAACGCTCTGTTGATATTGATTCGGTTAATCAACCTAGATGGAAGCAGATCTGAGAACTGGATCTCATTATAGTGGAGGAGATTAGGATGGTACATTTACGTCAAGTCAAGGGCTGGCCAATAATTCAATATTAACATTCACCGTCTTTGAATGTTATTGTATCTTCATGAAATTAACAAATCGACTTATCATGATAACCCAGTTTTATAGTAAATGAATAACGATGAGAAGATATGCCCTTAAAATAATCAAATATGAGGTTTGAAACATCAGTGAGAGAAACTAGCATCAGAAAAACTAGTTTTAGTCTGATACCATGCTTTACATTTCCATATACTTCAATGTAATGACCCTTAGTTAGAATGGTATTTTGAATTCATAAGCATATCGTGATATTTATTGATATTGTGTAAAATCCCCATAATTATCGCCCAGCCAGTGTCAGGTTGACAAAAATCTACATCACTAACAACAGTATTGCCATCAGATCACTTCCTACGACACTGAATTTGCAATTAGATGTTGTGCAATACCTTCAGAAACTCAGTGAATTCTGAATGAGCTGATGAGATCTTTCATGTGTTATCCCCTCTACAGCAGAATATGATACACGCATGTTTTTTTGTGTTGTTCTCCCTTGACCTCAATTCACCTTTTACCATCCTGCTATGCTTGTAGGTGGCATTTTTAGGAGAATTTCATCTTTAGCTTCAAGAAGGTCATGCTTATCATGCATGCTTATCATGAGTGTTGTTGTTGTCTTTTGGTTTCCCCAGTTGCCCCATGTTTGTTTGTCGTGTGTGCCTGAAGCAGGGGATTTGCTGGGGGATTTGTCCCGGGTGTTTGTCGAGTTCTCACCAGCAGTGAGGAGTCGGTAAATGTGTACAGTCTTCTTCTGTCCGTCCCTCCAAACTCGAGCCATGGCCTGAACACACAGGATAATGTTGAAAGCAATGTCTGCGTATGCACACACTGCCACCTGGTGGATAATTTGATATGAAGAGTCTTTGCTCTTCTAGTCCAAAATTATTGTAATTCAATCAAAACACAAGTGCTGTTATGGCTACATGATTTTACACAACTACTTCTTACACATACATTTAACCATTCATTTATCAGAGACAATACAATTTATAACAATATTTTTGAAGAACAGCCAAGACCAAAATACGCTGCCCTACTTGTACAGAAAGCTTGGTACTTGGGGTCCTACTTTCCTAGGCGTCTGTGTACATGCCCGCACCTCACCTGAATGTCATTCGCAGGGTTCCAGTCGATGTCATACAGCACCAGGTGGGACGCACCCACTAGATTAAGCCCCACCCCTCCAGCCTTGGAACTCAGCAGAAACAGGAAGTTGTTGGAGTAGGGGCTGTTGAAACTGTCCACCAGCCGCTGCCTCTGCATGGTAGGGGTGTGTCCATCCAGTCGGCACCAGGTGTAGCCCAGGTGCACACACAGGTCTTGGAGGAGGTCTAACGTCTGAGTGTAGTTGGACACCACCACAACCCTGCACGAACACACACCTTGAATGGTACATTGTACCTTTAATTCTGCAGTTGAACCACACACACACACACACACACACACACACACACACACACACACACACACACACACACACACACACACACACACACACACACACACACACACACACACACACACACACACACACACACACGATACCAGTCATGCATGGATGCTTACACACACACCTATCTGAAGGGCTGAGGTGTCTGATGGCAGCCAGCAGGTCTGAGAGGACCAGGAGTTTCCCAGAGTGGGCGGTGCTGAGACCACCTGAAGAGTAGTCCTCTGGGAACAGAGCTGCCAGACCCTCGTACAAAGTGTTGGCCACTGAACCACTCTCTGCTTTCTCCTGGATAACCACAGACCCAACATGTACTAGTAATCTCCGATGAACATGGGCTTACCGTCGTTAATATAACAGTGGAGTATTATGCCTATTTACTATTAAGTCATTTTGCAGACACCATTATCCAAACATGGCTAACAGTGAATTCAGCTACATGTAATTAAGGAGCAGGTAGGGGTTAGACATCTTGTTCAAGGGGGGATAGGGTAATGTGGTGGTAAGGGATTAGAACACCCTTTCCACCACACTTGCCGTCTTGCCCCCAATCTAGAACCTTTAAAATCAAAGAGTGCTGTACTGCAGACTTTGATTTAATCTGGCCAACACATTCATATGAGGACACCAAAGCAGATTTTGGCAGATATTATAATCAGTCATGTAACCTCTTTGCAGTCATTGCCTGAATGCTGGATTCTGTGTTTGCATTCGTCTGCCGGCTCTAACCTTGACAGTGGAGTGGAGCAGGCCGGGGTGGTTGCAGAGCTTCTTCAGGGCGGTGATGCAGGCAAGGTGTGTGTGGGTTTGGCTGGAGCCCTGCAGACAGGCCCTGAACACCCTGTGGGAGAGCAGCTGCGTGTACAGTTCTGTCTGCAGGGGCGTGGCGCGGCAGAACAACGTCCAGTCGAGGCGCGGCGGCAGGTAGCGGTTGATGATCTCCTGGGTGCGCCGCAGGGTGAACGTGCCGGTGAGGCGTGACAGCTCCGCGGCTCGCTCCTCCCCCAAAACCCTCTCCTCCTTTGATGAGAGAGCGAGAGACAGAGAGTGAGAGAGTTGGGTTTTATTTGACCGACGGTTAAGCAGTGTACATATCCACAAGAAATTAACAGAAAATATGTGAAGAGAAAATATATATAAGGGAGAGATATGGAGACCTTTACAGACACAATCGGTTTCATTGTGTCATACTATAGGACTAGTTAGTTATATAGTTATATATTTAGTTATATTTATATTTAGTGATTTTAGCAGACACTTTCATCCAAAGTGACTTACACTGAAGATACAGGCCATTAAGGAGCAGGTAGGGGTTAGGGGGCAGCCCAAGGATGCCTACAGGTAGACTGGACATTGGGGATCGAACCCAGAACCTTTCGGCTGGGAGTGAAGCACCCTAACCACTAGACTGTCCTGCCCCTGCACCTCCATTATGTACCTCTGTAGTGTTCTGTGTTCATCAATCAATCTCTCATGTTGTGTTTTATTACTGTGTTGTAGTGTTGTTTCGTCTGTGGTTGCCAAGACTGGTGGCTGTTGAGACTAACCTGGTGACATAAAGGTCAGATATAAAATACCTCTGTGCAGGAGGGCTGTCGCGAGCGCAGGATGGGCTCCTCGTACACCTTCCTGTAGGCGGTGGAGGAGCCCAGGATCCCTGGGTTGACAAACTCTATGATGGCGTAGAACTCCTGCAGGTCGTTCTGGACGGGAGTGCCTGTACAACACCAACACAGACTCCATTAGGAATGTGTTCGTAGTCCTTGCCAAGGTATCTGCAGGTTTCAACCAGTTCAATTTAAGACATTTTAATACCTTTTTAATACCACTTTGAACACAATACCGATATCACAGACAAACAGTGTATAGGTAAATGATAGTCCTCAATCTGGAATTGTTTTAGAAGTATACATATTTATTTGTATTATTTGTTTATTTGATCTAATTCTGTCAGTTTATCTCAGCAGTGCTGTAGTATCTCAACAGTATCCTGATTCACGCGCATGAAGTTATCGTTCCAGTGTAGTTGTCAACACAACTTGTGCCACCGGAGGCAAATAAATAAATAAGTCTATTTCACATAAAATACATAAAAGTTTGAAATGTACTGGTTTGAGGTTCATTATTTTTCCTCTCAACAGTCGTAAAATATATTTAAGACCTATGCAAATTATATTTAAATATCAAGGTATTTTAAATGCCTTTTAAAAGGCCTTAGATTTATTTTTTAAGATTCTTTTAATACCTCCACCAGTAACCTGTTGCCGTTGTTCATCCATAGACCAGACGAAGACTACATTAGGTCATCTCTGATATTCATTAGTCACTATTAGGTTCAAATATGCTGGACATCCATGTGGTTGTTGGTATAAGCTGGTCATAATGTCAGAATCATCAACCGTGTTTTAAAATAAGAAAGTATCATGTGTGAAGCTAGTGCGTGGGTCATCTGCTTGTATTCTTCCACTGGTGGGCCAGCACTGCTACGGGACTGGAAGTGGGTATGGGCAAGTTAAGTTAAGATCTAGAAGGAGGGAACCACCTGTCAGGATGACCCTGCGTCTACAGCTGAGCCCGCTGATAGCCGAGGACGTCTTGATGCTGCTGTTCTTTAGCCGGTGACCCTCGTCACAAACCATGAGGCCAAACTCCAGCTTCTGGATCTGGAACCAAATCCAAAATGACTTGCATGTATTGGCTGCACAACATGTGAATTGTAAACCCCAGACAGAAAACTGCTGGAAATGTACTGGATGTTACTCAGGTGTGTCCTACCTGCTCTAGAGACCGCAGAAGCATCTCATAGCTGATCACCAGAACACTGTGAAGAGAAGAGGCCACAAACTGCTCTATCCTGTGGTCCTAAACACACAGAGACACAGACACACACAGTTAACAACATGCTAGTAATTTAGACAAACAAGGTGAATGACACAGCATGGGATCTTAATGATCCAATATTATGAATGGAATAATTCATTGTTTTGTCTTTCAAAACCTTTACCCCTTTAGAGAGATGCCATAGCCCATCAGTCCCTGGTGAGACATGAAACCACTCTGCTCCCCTCACCTGGTTCACAGTGTAGACACTGATCCTCTCTCGGCCCAGCCACTTGTTGAACTCCGCCCCCCAGTTCTGCACCAGGCTGCCGGGGGCCACCACCAGAACCAGCTTGGCCACGGGCTTCCCACCATAAGGCCCCTGTCTGAGCAGAGTCCAGGCCAGCGCAACGCTCTGCAGGGTCTTCCCCAGGCCCATCTCATCGGCAAGGATGGCCCCGTGGCGAGATGCCGCCCTAGGGCAAACGCAGAGGAAAGCAGATGGATAGACTGGAATACTGATGAGTGGCTTTCATCTGGATAAATCTGACGCTCTTAACAACTTTAGGTTCGTTTTCAGCAAATGTTCCCAATGCGGGTTCTTTCTCAACTGTCGTATCATTAACAGGACCCTTATCCATGTGTTTCAACACTGTTTAAATCCATTACCTCATGCCCATCACACACTCGTAGAGGAAGAGCAGGCCTTCCCTTTGGTGGGGTCGGAGGTTAGAAGTCAGGTAGGGGTCCACCACCACGTCTACCACAGGAAGCCCTGCCTTGTTACAGGCCCACTGGTGATTGGTGGAGGGACGTGGCATCACCAAGGCACCTACAGACAGAGAGATAACATGCAAAGGGACTTCAAAAACACAAAACAAGAACTTTAGTGTCATTCAGCCACACATTCATACAACAACAACCACAACCAACCACTGACAACCAAGACCGCACATCCAGCTTCGTATGCATTGTATACTGTATACTGGCTGCGTACTTGCGTAGCAGTTCACAAGAAGTCCATTCATTTCCAATGCAAGGTAGCGTAGGGCTTGCAACCTTGCATTGCAGGTGTTGCGTCTAGGACCGTGCCCTGTTATTGCAGACCTTACATTGTTCCTCCTGGGCAGTTAGTGCAAGTGTGATGGTGTATTGATGGTAGATGTGATGTGCTGGGTCCCATGGACCCTGTTGCTACCTGCAGCAAGGGGGTCATGGCGAGGCCTGCAGGGCTGCTCCTCCTGCGGTCTGGTGGCTGCGCTCTCCGCTCTGCCTAACAGGGGGCTGCAGAATGGTTTGGTTGCCAAGCGCCGAGCAGGAGGTGGGCCGGCCTTGGGACCCTTTTCCACAGTGGCCTCTTGGAAGCAGCGGCCCTTGGCGAAGTCCTCAGCAGAGATCACCCCCATTACCTCCACCTCCTTCCCCCCCACCATCAGAGTCTCCCCCTCACACAGGGAGGCAAGCTCTGACACCTTGTAGCCACTTCCTGTACTCAAACACAACACAGGACTAAGGACTTCACCTGGATCAACTGTCATCAATTACATTAGATTAAGTCTTACAATATATCATTACACATTATAACATCCCATTGAGTATTAACAGACGAATATTTCATTGCACCTTAGTTAAATCTTTTTTGTGTCAAAAAGTTATTTTGATATTTTCAACTACTCTACAATTGCATGAAGGCAAGAAAAAAAACAATCCTAAAACAATAATGTCTATTTTAAAAAAAAGATGAGTGTCTCACCTTTGCCGATGTCTTTGCCCTCCATGTCCTTGAGCGTAGCAGTTCGTCCTCTGGTCACCAGCACAGCATCTCCCTCCCAGCGCTTGTGCTTCTTCTTGCTGGCTTTACACCACATCACATTGAAGTAACCCACCCCAGAGGAGCTGGGGGTACCGTCTGGCCCTCCCCCTGCAAGACCTGTGGCAGACACCACCGTCTGCACTGGAGTCTGGGGAGAGGAGCCATGAGGTAGCTGAGGAGAACAGCCCAGTCCTGGGAACACAGGGAGAAAAGCATAGTGGATGAAGATGGTAACCTATAGGGCCAACTCTACCGTTCTTCAAAATTCAAAACGTCCAGTGGAGGGCGCTATAGTACCGTTTAACAGCCCCAGTTGCGCAGTCGGGTTTATGATTAATCCACACCGCAGATAAATAAAAATACACTTGAGTGAATACAACGGAAACCATTTTATAAACCGAAATAAATAAATGTCAATTAAATGTGTTGTACCACAAAACTGAAGAAAGGAGATGCCAACCGCAGCTAATGTGTAATAACCACAAAACTCAAGGAAGACTTATTTTTTAATACAAATAAAAGTGTATGAACGTTGAAATGGGAAACATCAACACTCTTGTACCATTATTAGCACAACGATAACATTGAAATAACATCATACATTAACAATTTCATTTCATAAAAAAAAAAAACTGTGCTCCCTTTGTATTTTCAATCTCCAAATGAGGATTTCTGTTCAGTAAAAATGTCTTGTAAAGGCTTTGAAATGGATGGGCTCATAAACTAAAGATACGTATCCCAGTCCAAAGTCTATGGATATTTGTTGACCAATACATGTTTTGTTCCCAGGGCTGCCTCTCGTAGGGCAAAAAGTGGACAGCTACATCTGATAAGTAAAATCATTTGATTGCGTTGAAATGCTTCTTTTCACAATCTTTGCGTGCTTCTTAACCCTTGCACGAACTAGCTTGAACTTACCGCTTTCATTGCAAACTGTTCCTAATTCTTACAATTATCCGTCTCACACTACACTAACAGCGTCAAACACACATTCTGAAATGGAGAAAAAACACTCATTCACATCAAGCAGTTAATTCCCTTAAACTTCAGCACAATATTAAACTTTTGCTGTTGCCTGTCTTTAGTAATATGGTTGTCTCCACCATAAAAAAACGACAACAAAAGTAATTGTGATTTGACTTACTATGATGAAAACTGAGCTGTAGGCCATGGTGCAAGGTTAGACTCCGAGACTCAAAGGTATTTGGGGGTAAAACAGTTCTCAAGTCGAAAACCTAAATATCAATAACTAAAAAGATATTGATACATAGTCGCTGGGGGTCTCAAGTGTTCTCCTTCGAGTTAGTGTGCCATTATGTGTGCTATATGGACCAGAGGTTCTGCAACGTTTTCATCCCAGGGACCCCAAAGAAAATTTCAGTGTGTCCGTGGGACCAAACTAACCTGACAAACCAGACAGTTTATTACACAGAACCATCTGGGAAGTCATCCGTGGAAACTGAAAAGGGCAGGCACTTTCAAAAATACTTGGCAGGTGATTTGATGAACCATCTGTCTATCACCATCTATCACTGGCTAACTTCAACCAATCAGATGACGTAGAACCATATGAGTAGTAGGAGAGCGAAACATCTTCTCTTTTCTCATTGAGAAAAGCCTTCAATGCCGTTCTTTGCTCTTCGTTCAATGAAGAAATACTCTCCAGTTGAGATATAACTGATGCTATAGCAGCATCTAAACTAACCTCTTTAGGAGCCACCATTGTCGTTTTGGAAAGAACAGTTGCTTCTCGACGTCGTCACACCTGAACCACACATGAACCACACCTGTAGTTCCGCATAGGACGCCGATTGGTCTGAACTACTGTGGTTCGGCCACAAGTGCATAACTTGAAGCCTGGCAAGATGGCTTCTCCATCGGCCTCCAAGGTAACAACCCAGCGACGCGCTCGGAAAACTCGGAGCACTCGGAGCTCAGAGTTTTCAGAGCGTTCTGTGCATTCTGGCCGCGACCTCCGGCTGGACCGCGACCCACCTCCGGCTGGACCGCGACCCATTGCAGGTCCGACCCATAGTTTAAGGAACGTTGCTACAGAGGCAGGCTGTGTCTCATCGGGTCATGTGCTATAGAGGAAGAGGCAGCCCGTGTCTCAGTCTGGCCTCCCTCAGCCTCTCCACTTCGATCTTTGCTCTCAAAAGCTCCTCCTCCAGCTCCTGCTTCCTCTTCAGCCCCTCCCTCTTCTCCTCCAGGTACACTGCCACTTTCCTGTGGTTGGCCAGGACCAGCTCGTGCTCCTCCTTGGCGAAGTGGAAGGGCCGGAAGCGCCCCTGCTCCAGGTGGTCGTGGGGGTACAGGTCGTTGGGGTAGAGGTCGTGGTGGGGGTCCACCAGCGGCGAGCCAGAGAGGGGGATGTTGCCAGAGGAGGTGGACAGGGTGGGGGATAGGGACAGCTCGTAGTCCTGGATGCTGGCCAGGTCCTGGCCATCCACATGCTCGTGTTCCTGAACCCCCTCCGGCCCAGTGTGCGCGGGCAGGACAGGGAGCTCCGGGGGCGGCTTGACGTCCTCCTCCGGCTCCAGCTGGACCACCTGGTGAGCCGCCGCCGGGAGGGCTGCTGGGTAATCCTGCAGGCCGGGCACAGAGGAGCTGCTGGCAGGGTGCTCGATGGGAGAGTTGTGCTTGTTGTATATTAACCTGCAGATGGAGAGGACCAGCAATACAAAAATATATAGATTACATATTTCATTAGCAATAACAAGTTTGCATGTACATTTATATTTTTATGACACTAGTAGTCTACAATCAACATGTTTAGCCCAAGTTAAGAAAAGTTTGAATCTAAACAAGACTACATGTATAGGTATTAAAGTCACGACATTAAAAAAACAATATATATATATACACACACACTATAATACTAATACTATAACCCTAAATAAATAAAAACATGCCTTATGCTAGATATATTTTTGTCCAAGTAATGTGCGATCGAGAATATGAAACTTTATTTGTAAATAGCCCCCTGAAAGCATAACTTTTTAACGTTTTCTTTTGAACGTTTTATAACGACTTCTCAAGTCTCAACACAAAACACAACCAGGCGTGACGTGGGCTACCTGCGCAGCGCGTGGTCTTTCTCCTGCAGAGGCACGTGGTGGAACAGCTGCGGGATCATCTCCATCACCCTCCTGGTTGGCTCCGAGATGCTGCCCCGGTACTCGGGCTGGGCGTGTCTCCTCTGCATCATCTCCTGCTTGGCGGACTCCTTCAGCCTCTTGTACAGGGTCCTGAGGCCCTGGGCGGCGCGCTGGGGCCGGTCCCCTCCCAGCGCGTTGTACTGGTCGGCCACGGTGTCCCAGCACTTGTTCTTGTCCACGATGACGGCGTGCTTGTTGGTGTGCTCCTCCAGGATGCGCACGTGCGGGCGGACCAGCTTCAACAGGTCCAGCTTCTCGGAGAGGGTGAAGTTGGAGGAGCGCGCCTTGCCCACCTTGCTAGACAGAAACAGGGAGCTGGCTGCCATCTTCACAGCATGGCGGGGGGGGGGGGTGGCGGTTGCGGTTGGGGGGGCCGCAGACGCGGAGCGAAGAGCGGCGCCTCCGAGAGGACGCGTTTCAATTTACCCCCACCGGTGAACTTTGACTCCTCCGCTGCTCCACCTTCAACTTCCCCCCTTTGTCTCCCAGTGGTCTCAGCGATGGCCTCCAGCCGTCCTCGTCTCTGTCTCTGTCGCCGGTCGAGAAAGCTGATCCTGGTTTTAAGTCTTTTAAACGAACCACCGTTCGTTTCGTTTTCCCCCCCCCCCCCAATCAAAACCAACCCTGTTCCAACATGCATGGACAACACACATATATCCCTGGTCCCTCTCTCTGCTGTGTTGCAACAACAACAAAAACCCAGACTGTGTGCACACAATAAGAATCAGGCTTAACTAGGCCAGCCTCGCTTTAGGCCCCCGCCTACCGCGGAGGGCGCAGCGGTGGATTCCTCCCAGCTTAGGCTGACGTAGTTAAGCCGCTTAAACCCGGGCCGACCTACTTACAGCCCGGTCTCTCTAGACCCAGAACCAGGCGGCACGGCGAGGCTCACCGTTTCATCCACGTTGTTGTAGTACAGTGAATTAAACATGGGACTAATTGCGGTGTGGGTCAAAAGCCGTGTTTTTCTCTCTCCCGTGACATGGGGGACGGGTGGGAGAGCACAGCGCTGGCTTAACTAAAGGGGGAGGGGAAATGTCCGCCCGCGAGTGACTGCGCTTTATATACACACACGTAACACACTCGTATAGGCGGTGTCGCGTCCGCACAAGGTTAATAATATCATCATTCCCACCGATCGTGCATCAAATTGTGCCCACGGAAACAATAAAAACGGCATATACGGGAGATGGGTGCGGGCACTAGTTGCTGTCGGGGAAGGGGGGAGGCGAGCCGGGTTTGCCCACTGATCCTAAACACGGTCCTAATCTGCCGCGGCACAACCCGCCTGTCAGCACGGTGCTGGACCGGCTGTCCCCTCCTGGGTTTACAGCCTGCTGTCCCCTCCTGGGTTTAACAGTGCTGTCTCCAGAGATGGGAGCGGGTTGTGGCAATTAAGGAAATCAGGAAGACTGCGACATTTCTAACAATTATTTAGTGTGATCCGTTCGCTGACATGACTAAACCATAATGGAGATCACCGTCGCGGTGAATGGCTTAAACCCGTGGTGACGATGAGAGAGAGATGACTGCTCGCTAAATATCTCCCATTGAGACCAACCAAGCCAGTCTGTTATGTTGCAGGTCATTAGATGAGCTGGTCTCGAGGCATAATGAGCGACACAATGTAACATTTTGAGCAACATCAAATAAAAAAATAAACATCTGGCATATATAGTGTTGATGGGTTTCGCTAGTGTTATACACAAACGCGATTCTCACATAGCCTATACGGAAAATCCGTTGAATTTCAATGTGTGATGAAAGAGGATGAATGTGTGCAAGGTACGCAGAGCAGCACCGTTACTGTGAGGAGGTTGTGGTTGTGATGCACATCTTCAGTGTGGTAACCTTCCTCTCAATCTGAACCACTAGACCTCCAACCTGGTTCATATGAATCACTTTGATGGCCAATCAGAATGAACTGTGTCCTACCAGAAAAAACATTAATTTGTTTTGCCATCCCCCTGCACTTAAAATATGCATTTTCCATATTAATATATGGAATATTCCATATCTCCAAATAAAATAGGTTTACTTCATTCATTTAAAATGACCCTCAGTGTGTGACGGATCACACACTGAGGGTGGTGTACTTCATATCCCTGAGGTCCTACCTGCTGGGGGGTCTCCAGGGATGAGGTGAGGACCTGCTGCTGCTTCATCTCCTCGACCCTCCGCCGCGCCCAGGACCCGCGCCAGAGCCCGGGACATGGCCTCCGTGGGGCCGGGCAGGGCCAGTTTTACAGGGGCATCAAGACCAGGCACAGCCAGACTCCTCTGGACCTGGGACAGTAGAGACCATTAATACCTGGACGGGTTTCAGAGACCACTATCATCTGTTGGAACCTAATTCATTGTGTTGAATAATTATCAATGGGGGGAGAGTATAAGGACCAGACCACAGGGACGTCTAATGTACCTTTGTCAGTACGGTGTTGGTTTTGGGGGGCAGGTTTTCTGCACCGACCCCAGGACGTACTCCTGGCCCGGGAAGAGAGCCTCCAGGCGGGAGAAACCGGGGCATTTTAGCGGCGTTCCCGGGGAGCCGACTCGGAGCTCCAGAACGGCGCATTATGGTCGCCGTAATAACCTGGCGTGATGATACATGTTGGGAGGGAGGTCAGTGTTTCATTGTCAAAAATGCAATGTTGCATTTTGTACAATCTGCCAAACAAATTGTTATGACAAGGTAGTAAAATTAAAGTATACGCTATTTATAATTAGAAAGCATCAACGCCAAGTTAAACTTCTCACTTCTTAACACTTGTCATCACACTAAATGCTCCCATTTAAATGACAAGACAGTTGTAGAAATGTCCATGGATGCAGAATGAATACATAAACGCGAATAAAGTGAATCGTTACTGTTAATGGTGTGGCATCGGACGTGATCTGTGTTTACGTTACATTATATCGCAACCAGCAGGCTAACACGTTAGCAACACATAGTATTTACCTAGTAGTCGGAATCGTACTAGTAGCAAAGTACTGTATGTGTGACTGTGTAACAATGTCGGTAATATTTAATCAATCGTTTGACGCTGATGACAGTGTTAGGTATGGTACTTACCACCGAAAATGACACTATTCCAATAGCACTTCATTCATTAAATGTCACAAACTATGTTTTCATTTTGTACGAAGCTAGTCTCCCGCTGAACGGTCTCGGAGCGCCATTGGCTGGACGGAAAAGGGGGCGGGGCCATCGATAAAAGGGGAGGAGTCAGTGTAGCGTCGGCGCACGTGTGGTTCCGCTGTAGACCGAGGGGGGCGGTCTGGGTTCGCGTCGCGGTGTCGTCCGTTCATAAGGAGGACATAAAGACTGGACCTGTAGGAAGTTAAATGGTCAACATTGGTCCTAGTGTAGTGTTCAGCCCCTCACTTGACAAGTGATGCGTTTGAGTTCGTCCTTGTTTTTATTTTCAGTTCAATTAATATGGTTCATCAACGCGAGTTCAACTGTGAACTTGTTCTTTTAGATGTCTGTGACTGACCTGTTTAATGATGTGGGACTGAGGCCTATTGAGGGACAAACAGAGGTTGCTCTTTGATGTCTGTGGTCCAAAATAATGTGATCTAATGTTGTCGTAGAGACTAATCCAATCACGGAGGAGGCCATAATCCATGTTAATCCAACATCCAGAGAGCGAAAGCAGGGGAGAGACTGATGCAGAAATGGAAAGGGAAGAGCGAAAGGGGGAGATAGGGGAGATTGACAGGTCGATAGTTGACGGATAACCTTCTGTTGATGTGGCATAAACTTCATCCCGTTTTAACGGTAGGCCAGTTAAATGACACATAGGCCTACAGCTGTTTGCTGTAGATTAGGTTTTGCATTTTGTGTGTGTGCTTGCTATTCTGCATGTGTGTGTGTCCCCTCCATCATGTGTGTGTCCCTCTGTCATCCAGACTATCTTGTTCTCGCCTGGCAGCTGTCTGGCCGTGTGTGTTGAGACCTTGTTGTCAGGGAAACCCGTCCACAGAGACGGCCCTGGGAGGCAGGGGCTGCAGGGAGGAGACCCTCACCTGGATATGAAGCGGTGGGGAAAGGGGAGAGAAGGATGAAGAGTTGAAACGAAAAAACACAAAGAAAGGTGAATATCCAAAACTAAGAAGGAAGTGGATGTTTTTGGATGGATCATAAGCCAGGTAACAATACCAATTAGACATATTGAAGAAGTGATCAAATAGGAGATTCTGTACGAGTAGCAATAAGAAAATATGGTCATTGTCGTGTGTGTCGCGTACGTAGTAACCCAATTTTCGTTCCCAGATTAGGACCAGCTGGCTTTTAGGATTGCAGCATTATTGCATTATTGCATTTTTGTTACATTGCTACATTTATTGCATATATAAATAGAGTCAAAATGAGTTAAAATAATGGATTTTACAGATCTAATGCTTGTTTCAATATGGCCTCACACACACACACACACACACACACACACACATGCAAGCTAGGAAAAACAGACAGACAGACACACAGACAGACACAGACAGACAGACAAACACACACACACACACACACACACACACACGTTTGTCGTGGCATATTTACTGTCCTAACCCGGTACATGTGTGAATGTGTCTACAGGATGGGCTATGATCTGGAGAGGTTTGTGGGCTACGTGAACGAGGGCCTGCTGTGCTGTGTGTGTCGGGATGTGCTGGAGCGTCCCCTCCAGGCCCCCTGTGAGCATGCCTACTGCAGCGCCTGCATCAGCAGCTGGCTGCTCCACCACCACTCCTGCCCCGAGGACCGCCTGCCGCTGGACGTCGGCAGCCTCAAACCACTCTACAGGTGCAAGACGTCTATCTCTGTTACTGTGTGGTCTCCACTGATCTCTATCTATCTCTATGCATGTATGATCTCCTAATATCTGTTCAAGTCTTGGCCCCTGTATGCACTGTAGAAGCCAAGCAGGCAAACTACCTGCATGGAAGATCTATCTAATTTATTTCTCTTTCTTTTCTTTCTTTCTTTTCTTTATTTGCTCAATTGTAGGGTGAATATTTGCCATTTCTATCTGTTTGCGTGGTGAATATTGTTACTTTCTGTGTGTATGGTGAATATCAGGTACATGAGGAATGACCTGGGCCGACTGCAGATCCGATGTGTGAACGCAGGCCAGGGGTGTGAGATGGTGTGCTCCCTGGAGAACCTGCACACACACGAGGATGAGTGCGAGTTTGCCTTCATGGCGTGTCAGAATGCAGGTACCAGGGCTTCCTCGCCTCTCTCAGTCATAGCTCATCTGAAGACATTTAAAAGGGAAAACACATAGTTGAATACTATGCATTGAATTGTATGTATTTTACACTGACTGACAAATACACACAAGCACATTCTAATGTGAGTCTATTGGACAAGCAAAGAGCACCTGCAAGTTCATGAATACATTTTATAATTGGTTTTAATTCAACGATTTGCTTGACAGTATTATCTCAGTACAGTACTGTTGTATTGTGTGAACAATCAAAAAGTGTTTCAAACTCAAACTATTTATTATCCATAGATGATGTGGGTATATTTACAGGTCTTCTCGTTTAAACAACGTTATAGCTGAGAGAATTTAAAACTTGTGATTTGTAATTAATGACAATGATGGAAAAGGAATATGACACTAGCTTGTGGTGTGTGTTGTCATGGCTGCATTACTTGCATGCTTACAACAGTTTAACTGGAGGGAATTCTCCAACCAAGCATAACACAGTGACCTCCTTCTGACTACACTCACATTGTTTATTTATGCCAACTTATCAACGAGCATTAGTTTCCATAACATGTGTCAACTGTAATTGACAGGTGGAGAGTACATATGTTATTATTGTGGTACGTATAGCTGACGAGTGAGAGTGTTTGTTGTTTTTTTTGCAGTGTTGTGTCAAAATATAATTAACAATTGTTCAGTTTGATTGGTAAGGTTTGGTAATGTCTTCTCCAATCAAAGTTGTAATTGATTTAGTTTGCCTTAATATCATGATAACTGATGATTTATTTATGATGTATTGAGAGTAAGGGAAGGACTAGTAGGGCTGTTTGGTTTTTATGGTGTTGTCGGATGCGGTGCTGTGTTTGAGTTCTCTTTATATGTTGTGTATGTTACCACATATGCATGAAGTAACTTCCCATAATAAATCAAACATTTCTCAGTGGCTTTAGTCTTAAATGTCTTGTGATCATGTGTTTAAACTCTGATGCATGGATATCATATGGTTAACTACTGTTCTATGTGTGGTGTGAGATGTGCTATTACACCCCTGTTCTTCCCAGGGTGTCCGGTGCAGGTGGAGAGGCGTGGCTTGGAGGCTCACCTGTCAGAGTGCATGTTTCGCAGCAGGGAGTGTCCCAACGGCTGTGGCCACATCCTTCTGTCCGTCGACCAATCACAGCACAACTGCGTGGCAGAGCTCCGCACAGAAGTGGAGATGCTCAGGTGTGTGTTATGAAGACTAGGTTTTTTATGACAGATTGGTGGATGTTGCTTGTTGAGATAACTCGGCTCTCCTGAAATGTTGTGTGGAGGGCGGAGATGTTGTGCAAGGTGGACGAGGTGAGGCGAGAGATGGAGTCTCGTCTGGACTCCCAGAGGAGACACATGGTGCAGAAAGAATCTCAACTGAGGAATGATGTGGAGGAGCTCAAGGTGACCACATTGTCCTTTATGTATTTATAGAGATTGCTGGAAGCATTCATGTGCTATATGCAACTTTATTAGTGTGGTTTCAAAGCAAGCCACACTATTGTTATTTACATAGCACCCTTCAAACACAAGGCCATTCATAGTGCTTTACAAAGGAGGAAATCACATGTAAAAAAACATTCAAAAGGACAAGCATTAAAAGATAACAAAAAAAGGAGAAATGTAAAATAAAAGTATAAGATGGCAACATAATAATAATAATAATAATAATAATAATAATATAAAGCTGCACCAAACATACATGTATTGAGCCCTGACATAAAAGAATAATGTGTTGAGGCAGACCTCAAATGTTCTGGAAGTTTTTCCAGATCTGTGGTGCATGGAAACTAAAAGCTGCTTCACCACGCTGGTGAAGCAGCACCCAGTAAGCGGGTCATCAGGGACCTGCTTACTGGGATCAGTAAGCAGGTCCCTGATGACCTGAGAGGTCTGGTGGGCTCATAACACACAAGCAGATCAGAAAAGGATTTTGGTCCTAAACCACTGGAGTAATGTGCTCTGCTTTCTTAGTCATAGTTAAAACTCTGGCATCAGTATTTTGATGCTAAGAGTTGATGCAGTGTTTAAGGAGCTGTTGAACGTTTTTTAGATAACCTGTGAAAATGGCATTACAGTAGTAATGCCACAAACGCTATAATCATGATAATGTTCTCAATGCAGGGCCAGTTAGCACGGGTGATGTGTGACGTGCGTGCTTTGCTGGGGTCAGAGCGTCTCAGGAGACAAGAGCTGGCGGAAGCAGAACTGGAAAAAAGAGAGCTGTTAGAGCTCCTCCGGGACCTACAGCCAACCAGGAACCAGATCCCGGCTGAACAGCCAACCGCCATCCAGGAAGACCCACAGCCAATCTGGTGGGAGCTCCACAGGGAAGAGCCAATGAGACACCAGCAGTTGGAGGGATTCTCACAAGGCACCAATCAGTCGGCACCTTCTGGCCAGTGTAGAAATGCTGTGAGCACACCAGCCTCACCCCTGATGGGAGAAGCACCCCGCAAGGCTGGCACCCGCAGTCTCACCCTGGACTGCATTAAGAAGAAGAACCGAGAGGTAACCGTCATCTGAGTGGGCTAGGAGGGACTAGAAGGCTTGAATAACGGTAATGAAATGATGACAGTTGCAGTTGGTGACAGTTTGTTTTGGTGTCGTAAAATTGGTTTAGAATTAAAAGCCAGTATGAACTCCTTTCATGCCAAAGCTGTGTTAAAGACAGAGTGAAAGGATTCTTGCTGCTGTGATAAGACATTTCAGGTGATGCTGGATATTAGGGCAGGGCTAGACATATACTGTATCAGGGAGAGATTTGTAATCGTCTTTTTTAAGGATTTGTTTTTGCAATAGTGAGAGTACTTGCTTTCACACCTGCTCAGACACGCTGAGGCAATCACAAAAAATGTGTATTTAAGGAAATTATCCGACATGATAAAAGAGGCAATAATTGAGTGTACGATCTTGAATGCCAGACCTGTTCTGCCATTTTAGTTTTTTTGTCTACTCAGAATTTTGTATCCATCCAACTGAACCTGTCTTTTGTATTTAATAACATGTCATTGTCACAGTCCTCTCGAATTATTTATTTGCTCAATCCCAAATAAAGCTTGTAACTCATGATTTTCATGTGTCCTGTTTTTACTTAAAATATTTGTATTTCTTTTCACTGTGTTGTCTGTGTTGCTTGTGCACCAATACACTAAAATGTACACACAAAACTTCAAGAAAATTCAGTAACGACCTTTATTCTCTGAGTACATTGCAAAATGACAAAACACAACACACAAAAAAGTCCATTCCATATAGTCACTATCATAATTCCACCAACGACTCGTCTCCACGGAGACGGTACGTTTAGCGTTGTGATTGGTCCGTTTAAAGCCTCCACAGGCAGTCATTGTCTGGGTGAGTTCACCTGGTGAAGGAGCGGACATGCCGTCCCCGGCCGCCACCTCCCCCGCCGGTGAACTTACTCCCTTGAGATCCTCTTCCTCCTGCCCCTCCTCCTCCGCCTCCCCCACCCCCACCCCCACCTCCGCCTCCCCCACCACCACCACCTCCCCCTCCCCCACCACCGCCACCACCTCCTCCTCCTCCTCCTCCTCCTCCACCAGCACTGAGCCAGGAGAGGCCTGTGCCCCCCCGACCTCGTGGAGCTCTGTCTCTCGGAGCAAGGCGGTACGCACCTAGTGGAAAGAAACATTGTAATTACTGATCGTGTTTTAATATTCATTCAGATAACAGGACATATGTATGACAGATGACTTTCTGTGAGTATGTGTGCTTGGAGTAGAGCTGGTTGATTAATTACATTTTGATTGTGATTAAGATCTAGGCTTTTTAAAAAAAATGAAATTATTGGAAAAAAACTAGGGGCTTCCCACGATCATGAATACCATACAATCGACACAAAAGTAAAACAATTATAGTAGAACTGTTTAGAAATGTGTTTTTTTCACTGCTCCAACTTTACAACACACAAAGCTTGCAGTTAAGATAACCCACAATAGCGCCTGTGTGATTTGTCTTCAGGTGAATAATGCTAGTCCTGCCGTGCAATTTCATCAAAACTTTGCACAATGTTCAAACCACCTTATTTGCCTGTGATAATTGGAAGAAGGCCTACTCTCATAATATGGAAGCCGTGTGTCTTCTGAAACTTTTAGGTTAAGCTCTGCCGTAACAGAGTCGGACTTGGACCGATGAATGGATCCGAAAGCCACTGGCGTCCACTCGTGGATATTGTAGTTTTGCTTTTTGCATTACTAAAATAAGACATACAGAAATGAAAAAGAAAAACGATCAGTTAATAAAAATGCGATTCAGCAACCAGTCTCCGCCGGCTCCGATTCAGGTAGGGAAAGATACGCACTATCAATTAACTTTTTTTCTTCTCCAAATATTCAAATATTCTTTCGGAAAACCTAGCCCAAAGGCCCAAATGTATTTGGGCCTTCAGTCAACCAACGCAGACAAAGCCGTGTGCACTATTTGCCTTGTTGATCATGGTTTACTGCTTTGCAAATGGGGAGAAATGTTCAGCGCTGCAAGCCCCACCCCAAAGTTTCCTGTACTTTTGGAAAGTACTACCCCCGAGCAGGGACTTTTTGGGGGGTAAATAATGTCCCCGGAACTTAATTTAGACCCTGGTTCCTGCGATGGAAACGAGTTCCTCCATACGTTCCTAGTTCCTGGGGAAAGTTCCTACAGTGGAAACGCGGCTTATGTGTCCATATCAATGGGTTTGTGTATATGGATGTGTATGCGTAGTATGTGTTCTTGTGTATAAACTAGGGGTGGGTCAAAATAATCGATTATTCGATTATTCGTTCATGATGGCAAAAATCGATTGTTTTTTGTCAGTGTATTTTAGAATGTTTTTTGAATTTCCGCATCCAAAATAGGCCGAGTCCTATTTAAAGAAGACTAGGGCCCTGCTCCGATATCCATACTTCCCGTACTTACTATACCTAGTTTGAGAACGTAGGGTGTACTTGAAGAAGTGTACTTGAAAGGACCCGTATGTGTACTCAAAGCGGCCAAAACGCTGAGTGTGCAACGGTGTACACTTTGCATACTCTACGGCAGCCATCTTAGCTACGTAGTGGAATAGGCGGAGCCAGGCTGAGCCGCACTCAGAGAATGTCTAATGGAGGCGTCCCCAAACTACGGCCCGGCCCCCTGAACAATACCAGAGGCATTCTGATTCTGATCACGCGAACCCTAGACTAGCCCCTGTCAAATAGAACGGACCCGTCGGTCGTAGGTCCGGGGTGGTTTACAATCGCGCGCCCCCCCCACCCCCCCGTCGGTCGAAGGTCCGCGGTGGGTTACGATCGCGCACCCCCCCCCCGTCGCTTATATGTGAATAAGGGAGTACCGGCACTTATTTTTTTCCACTTCGAGCATTGGTCAAGAGGCGGTGGCGGTATTCAAAGAATACAATCTGCGCCGACACTATGAATCCCGTCACAAAGACAAGTATGATAACTTGCAAGGCAAACAATAAATGTTTACGTTTAGGCACCCCTGCGATCGTCACAATTTTCTGTTACAAACTGACTCCGGCCCCCATCAGAGAAGGGAAAAGTTATGTGGCCCTCACAGGAAAAAGTTTGGGGACCCCTGGTCTAATGGATTCACGTGTTTGACACGGCCGCGCAGCTGATGTCATTTCCGTTAAGTGCACCACAGAGTACTGCATTTGGAACAGCACTCACATCTGAAGATCTGCGCACCTATTGAGTGCGGATAGTGTACTATGTTTAAGTGTACTCATAGTATGTATGGATGTAAGGAAGTATGGATATCGGAACAGGGCCTAGGTCAAAACCTAGTATGTGGCTGGTCTCTGAATTTGTCCTTAGCGCTTGATAGATTCAGAATGAACGGTTGCCAATAAACAGAGCACTTGTAAACACTCTCTAGGACTGTGTCCTGTGTCCACAGGATTTCGAGAGATTGGGCGTTTGCGTTGGCGTTCTCATTTGCATGAAGTTGAGTTGTCTTCTACTTTATGCAAATCCGGCGCATCGGGCAATACTCGCCACCTCTAGAAACTCCTGAAAAACTTTGAAAACTAACCGTTGTCGATATAAAATGAAGACGGATTCAGCAACTGCATGGTTTATTTCTCGCCTAAAATAGTTTCAGAAACACATTTTAGTGTACTATTTAGTTAACTGAGATTGTTTGTGACGCAGCCGCCATGTTGGTCCAGTTTAAATCCGAAAGCAGACAGCCCACAACTGAAAGAGTTTGTCCAATCAGGTGCAGCCAGGAAGTGTTTGGCCGCCCAATGGGGAAACAACAAAAGCCACGTCATCACTCACTGCAACCAATGGTGCAACTATCAGTCAGTCAGTCAGTCAGTCACTCAGTCTCCCAGACAAAAATACAGCCACCGCCTTACATTTGCAAACTAGGATATAGAAACATCTCTACCAGATTTGGCATCCTTTCTGACCCTGTCAGTGAATCCGAATAATCGATTATTCGCTCATACCACCCACTGATTATTCGACCGTGAAAAATGTGAGTTGTGCATATCCATAGTATGTATGTGTGTATGTGTTCTTGTGTATGGGTGTGTGTGTGTCCTTGTGCATGGGTGTGTATGTGTCCTTGTGTATGGGGGTGTACACATTACCTGCAGGGGGCTGTCGGGACGGGAGTGGGCCGCGGGTGAAGTTGCTCTGTCCTCCGCGGGGTTCACTATAGGTTCCTCTGTGAGTGACAGCTGGCAGCTGGGCGCTCCACGACGAGCCCCGCCCTCCCTCTCTGCGGGCATAGTTTCCTGGTGTGACGACACAGTGAGATGTTACCCCGCCCTCTATTGGTCCATCCACAGATGACTCATCACTCAAAGAACTTACAACAGGAAGTCATTCATATTCATCAACTATCTATAACAGATATCATTCATGCATTATATCAGACATTTAGAGAACAGACACTAGAGCTGTGTCCCAATTCAGGGGTTGCATGCTTCGAAGTACGCAATCGAAGGCCGATTACGTCACAACGCGGCACGAAGGCTGTCCCAATTCGAAGGCTCCTTCAAATGCGTACTTCAAATGCGTACTTCTTTTCCCCCTTTTTGGAGGATGCACCGCAACTATCCTTCGCGGCCTCGCATATCCCAAAATCCTTTGCGCGCCGCTGTTCAATGGCGGGAAAATAACAATGGCGACACCAAGTGGCGATTCATTTATATTTAAATGTAATAAGTATTGGGTTTATATTTAATTAATTTTACTTATTACTACTTATACTTTTACTAATTACTTATATTGTATTACTTTTATTATCCTTGCTTTATTTCCAGACTGTAAAACTGCAAACTCTAGTTAAACGATTGGATTGAATAAAGAGCTACGTTTATGATTATCACTATTATATGTTATACTTCATTATTATCATTATGATAATTTTTTGCTTTATTAGAACTTCTGTCTGTTTTTCAACTGACGACAAACTGACAGGCAACGGCTACGTTACTACCAACTGACGGCTGGTGACGCAGCTGGTGACGCAACCAGGAAATGCTTCGAAGGCTAGACCGTCTCATTTAACAATGGTTGATGCAGCCTTCGAAGGTCCCTTAGAAGGAGTCGCCTTCGAAGGCTGCGAAGGCCACGTACTTTCGAAGCATGCAACCCCTAAATTGGGACACAGCTTAGGTATAAGAAACATTCTGCACTAGGTTCAACCATGATGATGTGTGTGTGCGTGTGTGTGCGTGTGCGTGTGTGTGTGAGACTCACCTGACAGGAGGACACCCTTGGGTTGTGGCGGGGTGAAGAAGCGGGTCTGGCTGTGGAAGGTGGCCCTGCCTCGGTTCCCAGTGAACAGCCCCCTGGTGGGGGGCTTGGGAGAGCTCTTGGGGGGCCGCTTGGGCGGCAGGAGCCCCATGGGAGTGGCAATGTCCTTGAACTCTGCCGCCACAAAGTCGTCCACATGCATGCTGGGAGGCCGCGAGGTGTTCTGCTTGCGCTGGCGGAAGATGTCGTGGGGGCGACAGAGGCCCTGGCCGAAGCCCCCCCGGCCCCCGCGACCGCGGGGAGCCGCCATGATGTGCGCTCGCTTGGCGGGCTCCACGTAGTCCGACTTCCCGCTGCACAGAAACACGGGCGCACGTTTTAGTCTGGAACTACTTGATGAAATTGATCATATGAAGACTAATTTAAATGAGAATGAATCAATTATAGGGAAAAGTGCAGAAATGGTTGAAGAAGGTTGTAAAGGTTGTAAAGAGATTTAAAAAATAGGTAACCCCCCAAAAATGTTCCCTCCTTAACCCTTTCTAGGGTCTGATGGCTATGGCATTTCTAACAAACAACAACAAAATATACTAAAATCTTATCTACAGCACCTTTAAATGAATGAAGTCTGTAACAACTTGATACAATTGATTGTATAAAGAAATTGTCAATAGATAAATGAGAGGGAAAAAAAGCAAGAATTAAATGAAGAATACGGTGCAAATCCGTTGGTGGTACCTGGTGATGAAGGTTTCATGCTTGTGCTTGCCCAGTCGGAAGCCTTTGGGAGTCTTAGTGTGGCCGGGAGATGAGGGCTCGGACAGGAAGGAGCGCTCTAGCTCTGCCTTCAGATCCAGTCCTGGACAGCACTGCTGGGCTAGGCCCACCAGGTCCACCTTCACCTGCCACACAGAGGAGGAGGTGTTACCACACACACACACACACACACACACACACACACACACACACACACACACACACACACACACACACACACACACACACACACACACACACACACACACACACACACACACACACACACACACACACACGGGTGTTGCACGGTGCACGATACTTCAAATTCTCGGAAATTAAAAACGTCATGATTCCTAAATTCAATACTTTTAAGAATGACCATGTTCCAGATTTGTTAGGTCCAAAACACACGTGTCAAAACAGCCTCCCCTATTATTTTCTATGTACACCCCCACACCGGCGGCGGCAGGCGCGCACCGGCGTGCGTCGATGCACGTCGACACACCGCCCCGCTACACTTCACGCCACTGTCCTATTTCACAGCGTCGCCGTGCGTCAACTGCCGCCGAAAAGGCGATTTTTTCTTTACTTTTTTTTTTCTTCTGCTCCGGAGATGACTATATTCCTGTTGGCGCGCCACAGCGTGACGCTTCCTATGTGTGCTAAGGGCAGCACTTGACGCGCAGCACTTGACGCGTGTCATAGACGCGCCGCAGCGCTGCAGTAAAGCACAACAATGTTATTCGAGAGTGTTTCTCCATGTCCAGGAACACACACACACAGTAAAGTTTAGGGGCCTCCACAGGCACCACTCACCATGTCGAGCTCTGTGTCCATGTCGTCGCTGTGGAAGGGAGAGAACCACAGAGCCTTCAGCTGCTCGTCCAGAGCCTCTGAGAGAATGAAAACGGTCCTAGAGGGAAACACACAGTTATGATTATTTCCTCTGCTCTTCATCCCTTGTCCTCTTCCCTGCAGTGCATTCATACTTTTTAACTGTATATTATTGCTATTAATTGTATTATTTATATTGTAGGATACTTACAATAGTGCTTTTTTGTCATTTGCAGGAAATACTTGTAAAGCAATTACCGTGGACATTGTGCTATCACAAACAGGCACATTGTCGCTATAGTAACATGGGTGTTTGTTTGGAAGAGAAAAGTGCGAAGTCTAGACTAGAGGATGTCTGAGATGAATCCATAGCAACAAGTAGCTGTGTACCGGTGGTTGAACTGGGCCAGGAGGGTCTCAGGAGCGGGGAGGGAGGGCTCAGTGTCAGCTGCAGGAAGTACGTCCGTGGCGTTCTCAAATGACTGCCTGAGAAACACCACGTTCTCCAACATCGTCTCCAAAGTATCATCCTCCTTACTTTGTTTCTATCAACACACAACAACACACATATGTAGAAGTTATATACACATAAATATCTCCATTGTCAATGAGGGCAAATGCCCATCACAACGAGAGCCCCAGGTGATGTTTTAAATGTGGTTTGCCTTGTCTTACGAGCAGCCAAGAAAACAAATGATATGAGATTATGTGAAACCGAGGAAAACCTACCAAATATTGGCATTGAACACATGAAAACACACACACACACACACACACACACACACACACACACACACACACACACACACACACACACACACACACACACACACACACACACACACACACACACACACACACACACACAGCCTACCGAGATCTGTTTTTCCAGAGCAGTGAGTGGGTGTGAGTCAGAGTGATCCCACTGCAGCAGGGCCTTCATCTCTGAGCCAGTCAGAGTGAGGGAGCGTGGGGTCGGGACAAAGCCTGGCTCCTCCCCCGCTCCATGGCCCTCCTCACCACAGCACACCTGGAGCACGAGAACAAGAAAAAAGATTTAAAAGAGCTGTTAAAAAAAGAGTGCTTAACTATGTAGATGACTACATAGTTAAACATATTGACTTGACTTAAAGGGGAATCGTCATGCTTCAGTACTGCTTCATATGCGGTACATTTTTTTTTTTTTTATCACAGAAAAGTTGGACCATTTGGACCAGAAAATCTGTATCAGCCCCATTTGGAAAAGTTGCGTAAATGGTCCAAACTTCTCTTTACTTGCTCATTAGAAAATAGCTACCGTGACTTTACCCTTCAATTACATTCAACAGGTAATAGGAAGGATAAACTATAGGGCTCCATTCCTAAATCTTTACTTTTAAGTTAAAAAGATGTGAATAGGCAGATGGAGAATCCCTCTGGCATACGTACCATTGACTCGGCGTGGAATATCTGTCTGAGGAAGTCGAGCAGAGCGGAGAGCAGCTCAGCAGAGTCTTTGTTGAACGCAAAAACCAGACGCTTGCAAAGAGAGAACAGGGCTGAGCCATGCTTCTTCAGAGCACTGGAAAATATAGATTCAATACTTTTACCAAAGGGTTATGGATACAGAGAGCAGGAGGAATGCATGTAGCACTAGCAGAAAAAAAGAATAAAAAGGATGATTAAAAAATATTTGGAGCTAAACAATAAATGGAGAAAACAATACAAAGACAGACAACAACAACAGGGACGTGTGCGGTTCACCATTTGATGTGGTAGAGGCCGTAGTCGTGCTCCGTGAGGAACATGAGGGTGCGGATGCAGCTGAGCAGGAGTGTGGGGCTGCTCTCCGGGGTGCCCAGGACCTCCAGGAAGGAGCCGCACACCGAGGACATCAGGTCCCGGCCCGGCAGCGCATTGGCCAGCTGCTCCGCCTCCGACACACAGCCCTCCCCAGGGGGACTCGCCACCAGGGAGATGTCCTGGGGGGCACACACACCGTCATGTCACGCACCACTGCAGTTACAAATAATTAGAATACAAAACGAAACTAAACTAACTAAACAATTAAACATAGACTACTATTAACTGCCATTGCCAATAACAAACATCCTTTTGATTTAACCAACATTTAGGCTTACATCGCAACTTCGTCCCCTTCTTCGCTTCCCTCATTGCTCTCAGTAAAAGGCCCAGTCGTATAACTCCAAGGGGTACAGTATAGTCACATCTCTGATCACGTCCGCCTCACCTGGTCACACAGCGACTGCAGTATGGTAGCCACTAGCTCGCTGCAGTGCTGCTGCTGCTGCTGCTGCTGCTGCTGTGGGGAGTGGTCAGTAGGGGGCGCCAGCAGGGCCAGCAGCGAGGGGAACAGCTCAGCCAGCTGCTCGTCTGCCGGCGCCGAGCCGGAGAGGAGGTGGAGCACAGCGCCCTTGCAGGCCCGCTGGGACACCAGGGCGTCCAGCAGTGACAGCAGGCGCAGGACCTGTCCCCAGCACACCGCTCTGCCCTCCGCTCTGCGAACCAACACACACATAGATATTTAAGTAATAAGCCATGAGAAGCCATGGTTTACAGTGATTTTAGAACAGCTAGGGGGTGTTGTTTGGCACGACGCAACGGTTACTATAGACCAACTAGTAAGATTTCACAAAATAAACACAGCAACATAAAATATGATAATTTATTAAAATATGATAATTTATTGAAAACAAATGATTATTCGTCCGCCAAGCAATATAGTTCCTCAAGACAGCATAATGATTGCCAAGCAACACAGGCTAGCATACAGGCTTTAGCATACAGGCACATAATAATACTAAAAAATGAATGAATTGTTATGCGGTCACAGGTGTGTGTTATAGCGTATTTTACAACAGATCAGAATCAAGGACTGGAACTATCCATTTTATAAATAGTCAGTGTGGAGTGTATGTGGAGTGTGTGTTGTTGATAGCTGGTTTACAGCCTCACCTGGCCTGAGTCAGACTGATTGGACCATGGCAGCTAGGATAATCAGCTATCAACACACACTCAGAGAAAAGCCAGTAGGTGCGTTTTCATCCACCTCTTTGTATTCCAATTTGCAATTTGCAATTAAAATGTAAAGATTCAGCGACTAGATTCGAATAAATGATGACGTACAGAAATCACGTGACTTAAATGTCACTCCAGCTTCCGCTCCACTGGAGAGACAAAAAATGGCGGCAGACGAAAATATCAGGTATGTGTGGATCGAAGAGGAGACTGCAACGTTACTTGAAATAGTACAAGAAACAAACATAGTTGTTTTGTAAGTTTTGTTTGTTTTTGTTTCTTCCAAGTATAAGTTTCGTTCGTTTTGAGGTTTGATTGGCGCTCTTTTAATAGAGGTGCAGGAGTCCTAAAACCCGGAAACCCGTTAGCATTTTGGCACTTCCGATTCTCTTGTCTCGAATTCAATGGGTTTTTTGAATGGGTTTTTGGTTAGATGCCTGAAATAAGGTCTGTGGTTAACACAATCTTAAGAGATGGACACGTTTTGGTCTACGACATAAAATACATCAAGAAATACCCCACTTGTGAATTTTTAAGCTTTTACCTGTCTTAAACTTCTGGCGATTGCATTTACGCTTCAAAAATCATAAAAGTAGTGTCCATTGGTGAAGATTATCTTGCTTAACAAAACGTGTTAAGTGTCATTGACTTTTGTTTGCCACAGATCTTATTTTCTGCAATAATCCCAAATTCAATGGGAAAAACCCATTGGCTTTTTGTCAAGGGAACCCAGGGCGATGGCAACTTCCGGGTTGGCCTACAAAAATACGGAGCTATGGATGTAGCCGTGTTCTAGGGCCAGAACACGATAACTTACCTCATTAGTATGCAAGAATTCGCTCCCTGATTGGTTCGATCCTTGAAGCATGCTAATTCCGTTTCCTACAGTCATAGCGTAGCCGGGACATTTCCCTAACCCTAACCATAACCCTAACCATAACCTAACCATAACCCTAACCCTAACCATAACCTAACCATAACCATAACCCTAACCTAACCATAACCATAACCTAACCATAACCTAACCATAACCATAACCCTAACCATAACCTAACCATAACCATAACCCTAACCCTAACCATAACCTAACCCTAACCCTAACCATAACCCTAACCATAACCTAACCATAACCCTAACCATAACCTAACCATAACCCTAACCCTAACCATAACCCTAATCATTAAAACGCAACCTGAATCATTAAAACGTTAACAAACATTTAAAAAAGCCATCACAAACAATTTCCCGCTCTCAAGAAGGCATTGAGACCGGCGACGAAACGCGCAGGCGCATCATGAGAACCAATGAAGAAGCCCGATTCTTAGCGTGTTCTGGGTACCGTGTTCTCGGTGTCTGAAATACCTCAAAATACGTCATCCCTGCACCACTATTACGTCATCTTGTTGCGCCCTCTTCTTCTGCAGTGATATGACGGCACCTAACTGGAGAATTAGCACCACCTACTGCTTATCTTGATGAACAGTAGTGGATGGAAATGTGCATAAATTCACTTTTTCTTTTAGATTTGCGATACATTTGGATAGAAACCCAGCTACTATCATGGCAGCATATACTATCTGCTCATGTATACCATCTCCAATAAGTAGATATTTCAACTACAACCAGTGTCTTGTGTCGGAGGGCCCAAGGGCCCGTGGGGCAGGGGTAAACTGCTACAGTCAGCAACAGCTGGCTGTCTTTATTTGTACTTACACACACCAGGACGTCTGCCATTATACATCAGTGTGTCAGTGTTTCCCCATTCATAAATTTCCACAGACTGGTGGTAAAGGGTCTGCAGAAAGCAGGATTACCAAAGAAAAAGGTCCTGGCATGGTATTTTTCTGTGTCTGCAATTCCTATATGGCGCCTTATCTGGAGGAGGCGCTCCTTTCTGTATCCTCAAACACGATGGAACACACGGTAATCACAGGAGAACAGAACATAAATAAAAGGTGTGTGTGTGTGTGTGTGTGTGTGTGTGTGTGTGGTCTACTCACGGCTGCAGCTCCAGCAGCACCAACTCCAGCAGGGTCTTCATGATAAGCGTGGCGGTGGTGGCGGACAGGTCGGCCAGTTGGACACACACCCTGCGCAGCATGGCGAGCAGCGGCGGGCACGCTGTGCCGCACACACACTTCAGGGCCTCTGCGAACACCTTCCACTGGGCGCGCACGTGCATACTCCACAGCTTCCTGGTGTTGAGCGCCACCGCCATGTCCTGCACCGAGATCACCTGCCCACAGAACAAGCATCATGATGTTTATTTGGATTTGGTTTATTATAAATTCTTCATTTTCTTCCTTAATCTTGGATTTAGGAGCGATTGCAGCATTATCATAAAGGTGTCATGACACTGAAATGGTTATAGAATTCTCTGGGAAGAAAAATACTTTTTTTCCATCTTTAACTCATTGGCTGCCAATGACGTCTATAGACGTCAATTGAAATACAACCGTTGACTGCCAATGACATCTATAGACGTCAATTATGTTTTTCAACGGGGCTGACTGGGGAGCGATCTAGAGGACCTTGTCACAAAACATCAGGCTTGTAAACATAGTATGTACTACCGAACTGACCCACTAGGTGGGCCCCGTGCCAAATAGGATGGGAGAGATGAGTAACACAAAAAGCTTGTTTTCTCCATTTTTGGTCAAAAACAGGTGTTTTTGGTGAAACCAACGTATGTTCTACTGCCGATTACTAAAGAACGGAAATAGGTAGAAACAAACGGTTTGTTCCTGATTAAAGAAGAGAGTCTACTCTTTCTTTTGATAGTTTCGGTGTTTACATAGTCATAGAACTCACTGTTAAGTGGGTCTTAGGAAATCAGTCAAAATGCTGTAAAACGCTTGGCAGTATGGGGCTCTCTGCACTGAAAATGGCTGGCAGCCAATGAGTTAATGAAACGCTCCAGTGAGCCAGTCCTTCCTGGGTATATATTGTATAGTGGAGATACATGCAACGTATTGTATATATTTCAATTTGGTCAAATATTATTGGTATATGTAACAATGACAATGTTAAAAATGTATACTGCAGTCCAAATTCACAATATTGGAGAGTTGTCTCTGCCCGCCCCCTCCTCCCCAGACTCTAAGCCCCGCCCCCTCCTCGCTAGACTCTAAGCCCCGCCCCCTCCTCCCCAGACTCTAAGCCCCGCCACTCTTTTTCCTCTTCCCCAGCTAGCCAATCCTGCGGGGTCCCTCAAGGCTCTATCTTTTAAGGTTCTCCTATTTGTCTTCAAAGCCCTAAACAGGCTGGCCCCCTCCTACATCGCAGATCTCCTCACCCCATATTCTACCTCCAGGTCTCTCAGGTCGGCTGACTTGGGGCTCCTGGCCGTCCCGCGATCATATCTGCCCCCTCAAAACACATTTTTATTCACTAGCGTTTGAATCCTCCTGATATGGCTGATTTCTGTGTTGTTTATTTGTGCCCTAAGCTGTGTGCACTTTTGTTACTTTTTTTTTTTCTTGTGATTTTTAGCTACCTGCTCTGGTCTGTACTGCACTTTGGTCAACATTACTTGTAGGGGTGTCCCCGACTAAGAATTTACATAGTCGAATCTGATTCGTCAAGTCTTGCCTATAGTCGACTGATCGTCGAATCATGTTTTTTTCTTTTTTTTGCTCATTGATCCATATTCTCATTTGCGACATTGGCGGTGCACACTGCCGCGCGTCAAAACAGCCGCCCATATTTTCTATGTACACCCCCACCCCGGCGGCAGCAGCAACGCGCCGCCTCGCGACATTTCACGCCACTGTCCTATTTCACAGCGTCGTCACGCGCCAAGTGCCGCCGAAAAGGCTTTTTTCTTTTCTTTTTCTTCTGCTCCGGAGACTATATTCCTATATATTCCTATAGTATATATAGACTATATATACTATAACTATATTCCTGTTGACGCGCCGCAGCGCGACGCTTCCTATGAGTGCTAGGGGCGGCACTTGTGTCATAGACGCGCCGCGGCGGCAGTGTTTTGCACTTGATATTTATACAAAAATAGGCTATATATCATGATTTATTGGGAGAAAGAGACTATATGTAAAATCAGACATTCAGCACCGCCTATAGCCCGAATGGAATGATCCTGTGTTTTGCCGACGATTCGACTATGAGATTGGCAGTCGAATCAGGCTCCTTCGATCGAATCGTCGAGTAGTCGACTATTCGGGGTCACCCCTAATTGCTTGTTTTTAAATGTGCTCTATACATTTGACTTGACTTTTTCTGGGAACAGAAAATGCAAATAAAAATCGCTATAACATCACTTGGCATTAAGCTGTAGCTTTAGTGAGACATGTTTTTTTGATGCAGGCTACCTGTGTGCTGTGCATGGGCAGTGGGAGAGGCAGCAGCTCAGACAGCAGCGTGAGGCCAGAGAACAGACTCTCTGGAGCCTTCAGCAGAGCGCCCAGCACCTCCTTCAGCATCAGACACCAGGTGTTACTGGCCAGGGTCTCCTCCGTGTGGGTCGCCTGCAAGGAGAAGGACATTACTTTTACTACTCAGAGAGGTACAGTATGACTTGGCACACACACATGTACATGGTAAGATATTACAGACACCAGTTGGGTGATTTAGAAACAATGTTGATATATATAGGGCTAGATTTGATTTGGGTTCATTTCAAGAAAAGTCAACATTTACACTATATTATGATTATTAACCAGATAATGATCATAGTATACTTAAATGTTGACTTTTGCTGATCTTAGTTGCTGCTTTAACATGACCCACCCATGAAGTTTGCATGAGTAGTGAAACGCTATGTAAGGGATAATGTACAGTGAGACAGTCATTATTGCCAAAATAAACCCCGACAGGGTGATGCAGAACCCAACACGCCACCCCATTAGACGGCTACTTACTTAAGAAATCAATAATTTGAATTTTAACAAAATATACACAAATATACACTCACCGGCCACTTTATTAGGTACACCTGTCCAACTGCTCATTAACGCAAATTTATAATCAGCCAATCACATGGCAGCAACTCAATGCATTTAGGCATGTAGACATGGTCAGGACGATCTGCTGCAGTTCAAACCGAGCATCAGAATGGGGAAGAAAGGTGATTTAAGTGACTTTGAACGTGGCATGGTTGTTGGTGCCAGACGGGCTGGTCTGAGTATTTCAGAGACTGCTGATCTACTGGGATTTTCACGCACAACCATCTCTAGGGTTTACAGAGAATGGTCCGAAAAAGAGAAAATATCCAGTGAGCGGCAGTTCTGTGGGCGCAAATGCCTTGTTGATGCTAGAGGTCAGAGGAGAATGGCCAGACTGGTTCGAGCTGATAGAAAGGCAACTGTAACTCAAATAACCACTCGTTACAACAGAGGTATGCAGAAGAGCATCTCTGAACGCACAACACGTCGAACCTTGAGGCGGATGGGCTACAGCAGCAGAAGACCACACCGGGTGCCACTCCTGTCAGCTAAGAACAGGAAACTGAGGCTACAATTCGCACAGGCTCACCAAAATTGGACAATCGAAGATTGGAAAAACGTTGCCTGGTCTGATGAGTCTCGATTTCTGCTGCGACATTCGGATGGTAGGGTCAGAATTTGGCGTCAACAACATGAAAGCATGGATCCATCCTGCCTTGTATCAACGGTTCAGGCTGGTGGTGGTGGTGTAATGGTGTGGGGGATATTTTCCTGGCACACTTTGGGCTTATTAGTACCAATTGAGCATCGTGTCAAAGCCACAGACTACCTGAGTATTGTTGCTGACCATGTCCATCCCTTTATGACCACAGTGTACCCATCTTCTGATGGCTACTTCCAGCAGGATAACGCGCCATGTCATAAAGCGCAAATCATCTCAGACTGGTTTCTTGAACATGACAATGAGTTCACTGTACTCAAATGGCCTCCACAGTCACCAGATCTCAATCCAATAGAGCACCTTTGGGATGTGGTGGAACGGGAGATTTGCATCATGGATGTGCAGCCGACAAATCTGCAGCAACTGCGTGATGCTATCATGTCAATATGGACCAAACTCTCTGAGGAATGTTTCCAGTACCTTGTTGAATCTGTGCCACGAAGGATTAAGGCAGTTCTGAAGGCAAAAGGGGGTCCAACCCGGTACTAGCAAGGTGTACCTAATAAAGTGGCCGGTGAGTGTATATATTCTATTGATTTAAAAAGGACTTTATTGCTTCCGCTAAAAACAATAGTCAGTCAGATTCTTCGGTTGTAAATGGCGCCCATGGCAACAGTCTGTTCATAGCAACGGTCTGCTATTCAGAAATAACAGATCGTAGAATGCCATAATTGACCAATCAGAATCGAGTATTCAACAAAGCAGCAGCAGCAGCACCGACCTGTTCGCTGACAGCCTGGGTGAAGGTGAGCAGCACGTCCACGATGAGGCCCTGCACCCGGGTCTCCTCTGCGTCCGGGCGGCCCGACGCCGGCACCGAGCACACCACCATGTGCAGGTGCACCAGCACGCTGGCCACCCGCGCGTCCCGGAACTGGAAGGCGCCGCCGCGCAGCAGCTCTGTGAGCATGGCCCGCAGAAGCCGCAGGGCTCCGGCACACACGCTCAAGACGGCGCCGCGGTGCTGCGGCGTGGGGCCCACAGGGCCGTGCACGCGCCACGGCTGCAGCAGCACGCTGCACAGCTTCTGGAGCACGCGCACGCATGTGTCCATGCCCTCAGAGGAGAACAGCTGCACGCCCGCCAGGCTCCACTTCAGATCCCTCTGCTGGCCTGCAGAGGGGAGCAGAGAAAATGTTTGACTTGAAGGAACTTCTTTAGTTTTGAACTCAAGGGTAGTGAGATTGTGTGAAACTGGAGGTGGGGCAGGTTGGTGTAGTGGCTAGTGTGTGTACTGCACAGACAGCACAAAGCCTTGGCCGGAAACCAGAAACTGAAAGGGGCGGAGTTACCCTTTGTTTCCTGTTTTGTTACGGAGATATGCTACCAAAGAGAAGCTCATTCGTGATCCCTGCCTCCAGCAACATATGGTGGAAACAAATATGAAGTGAAAGAAAGAAAAACGCCCCATTCACCCGGATTTGATCTGATGTCCGACTTTAGAATATGAATCTTGTATTTGTAAAAATTTGATTAATCTTGGATTTGTAAAAAACCTAACCCTTAACTGCTTAATGGCATGCATTTTAATTCACTGCAAGTTGCTTCGGATAAAAGCGCCCACTAAACAGTACACCGTGTTCTGACCTTCGACAGCAGGTGGAGGACAGGCGATGTGGCAGAGGACTCTGAGCGCGGTCACCAGCCCAGCTCCCTCTGGGGTCAGAACATTCTCCACATTCTACAGAACAGAAGGACCTCAGAATGTCATGGCGCACACACACTGCAACATGCACAGGCCTACGGAGCTGAACAGGCTTAACGATGCTATCCACTCAAGGGGAGCAAGTTTGAGTCATAACTCATCAACTACTGACGTGTTGTGCTGATCACTCGTCAGGCATTTATGAAATCATGTAGAGCATTTCCTGCATTTGTTCTCATGGTTAGCAGCCTACTAGCAAAAACGTTGCTAGTAGTCATGCTTGATCCTTTAAAATCATCATGTCCTTATTGTACTACTATGTAAACACAAGTGTGTCTGAGTACGAGTATGTCTGACCATTGGAATTGGCGTAATAGGTTGATTTAAAAAGTACACACACACAACAACATAACATAAGAACAGAAGTATACATTCAAACCTTAAACTAAAAGCTGCATGGATATTGAGTGGGGGTACCTGTTTGATGTAATCAATGAGGGTGGGAATGCTGCCGATCTCAAACCGTAGTTTCTCAAGGGGCTCCAGCCATTTACTCAGCTCTGAAATGCAATGGTAAATGGTAAATGGACTGCATTTATATAGCGCATTTCTCAGAGGTATGACCTCTCCAAAGCGCTTTACAACTATTGCCTCACATTCACCCATTCATACACACATTCATACTCCGACGGCGGGTCAGCCATGCAAGGCGACAGCCAGCTCGCCGGGAGCAGTTAGGGTGAGGTGTCTTGCTCAGGGACACCTCGGCACTTAGCTAGGAGGAGCCGGGAATCGAACTAGCAACCTTCCGATTACTAGGCAACCCGCTCTACCTCCTGCGCCACTGCCGCAACAACTGACCATCAGTACACAAACAGGAACTCTTATGCTCTCTCCCTCACACACACACACACACATTATATGAAGGGACATTTTTCATTCTGGTGGGTTTGTACCCTGCAGCTTGGCATTGGTGTCGTCTGCCTTGGCCAGGGTGAGGAGCGGGGTGGCATACTGCTCCATCATGCTGAGGTCGCTGGAGCTCTGCACCACCACCAGCACCAGCATACAGGCGTAGTTGTACGTCACTGCTTTGCGGGCCTTGGTCTCCCTAGGAGAAGACGACAATCAAAAAGCACGTCTGTTAGGACGTTGGAGTTGACTGGTGTATAAATGTCATCGCAGGACAAACACAGGTGTCACTCATGACACTAATTATGGGTCTGTTACTTGTATGTACTAGGGCACATGATAGTAGACGCATCTCCACTAGTTAAGTCGACTACCCCTGTCCTGGTCCATACAAGGAGCACAATTAGTGTTATGAGTGACCTGTGTTTGTCCTATGATGACGCCTCTGTGAAAAGGGTCTATTGGGAGGAGGAGGAACGTTGAGAGCTCACCCCTGCCCATCCTTGCCATGGTGCTGCAGCAGCGTGAGCAGGCAGGACATGTTGTTGTCCAGGCCGAGCGCGTGGGCCACGGCGCTGCGGCCCGTCTGCGTAAAGGTGATTAGGTAGAGGGCGTGCAGCGTGCCCAGCACCTCCGCGTTGTCCCCTTCCTCCAGACCCGCTGCCCCCTCACCGCCCGTGGCCACGTGGCCCATGAGCTCCGACACACCCTGCAGAGCGTGCAGCGCCTGCATAAGCCACGCGCCAAAGCCGTCTTCACCCAGCATGGGGCCCACCAGGTTCCCTTCGCTACCGCCGCTCTCCTCCTCTACGTCGGCGGCGCTGGCGAGCACACGGAGCAGCAGGTTGGTGGGGGCGGGCTGCGCCAGCATGAAGAGCATGCCGGGTTGCGTGAGGGACAGGAAACGCAGGAGCTCTCTGGTGGCCTGGGCTATGCCCAGGTGGCCCGAAGCCACGGCCGTCGACAACGCCACCGTGGTGCTCTCCAGGAAGCGGCAAGCAAGCATGTATCTGTTTGGAGAGACACATACTGAACGTCTAACCTTAAACAGCTATGAAGATTTGTCCATAGTTGTGCTTTTTGAGCCGCATTCCAATTTGCTTTTTACCGACACCTGGCATGACTAGTATCAATCGATGAATTAGACATTTCCCCCAACCTTCAAAAAGGTATGAGCTCCCCATCTCTTCTAATTCAATTGAAATTGCTTCAAAAGCCCTTCTAACTTTATTACCACCTTTTTTCTTGAGAAAAGGACATTTATAAAGTTGATATTTCTCCAAGCTGGAGAGTTGTCAAAAGAAAAAAACCAGTTCAACCGATGCCAGCAGGCTACATTCAGGCTACATTGCTGCCAAGAGCAGCAATGCAATGTGTTATAGGTCAGCCAAGAAATATACCTTCAGCCGTTCCAATTATAGGATAACTGAATTTAATTACATTGGGACTGGTGTCTGTGAATTAGGTACACCAACTCTAAGCAGGTTCAGAACTCAATATATTTGGAACCCTTATCGACTGTGTATTATAACGCCTCGGCTTGCCCGATTGCCTGGGGCAAGTAAAATGCCAAGTTGGGCTAGTAAATCTATCAACTCACTCAGTGGTAAAAAAACAAAATAAATAATTAAAAAATTATAATTTTTAATTCACAATAATTTTTTTCGATCATCGTATCATAACTAATGTTCTAATTCTCTGGCACACAGCATAGCCCCCTCCCCTAACACGCATCGGAGAATATTGGCACGCGCCGTTGGCCAATCAAGACTAGGGTTAGGCTAGTATTGTGATGCATGGCTGTCAGTCACTCGGGAGAAAATGCCGGTGGGTAAAGCGCAAGCGAGCATTTTGTTGGGTGGCGTTAGAGGATGTGGGCAAAACTCCAACTATTGCGCAATTTGCTGCAAGTTTGAGAGCAAGGCGGAGTCGTTTGACACTCACTCACACACAAACGGTTAAGCTCACTCATAGTTAACGAGTCCATGTCTGGGGAGAAGGAGGAGGGATGAGTCATACCATTTTCGATATGCAAGAATGTTTGTTGCTTCGCATCTATGACACTGTGTCCTTGTTCTGTTTCATTTACTTAAATAAAGATTAAACATGACAATTAACTTTAGTCTTTGTTGGTATTTGATAACCGCTATTAAATAAAACAATTTGTATAGGGGCAGGTAAGAATGTACTTTGAACAAGTAGATTTCTGACCCATTTGCCCAGTTAGGCAAGTTGAAGAGAGTGAAACTCAGTCCTGGTAAACAAGACTACATCAAAACCTAGTATGTGGTAGGGCTTTCGTGGTGAAGGATCCCCTGCGGTGATTTAGGTGGCTCAACAGCACGATATGCGGCGGGGGGGTAGTTAGCAGGCAGCTACAACTCACTATCAGTAGACTCAATATAGCGCACATAGCAGCCACATAAAGGCCACTGTAACGCCGGGTGATTACAGCGTTCAAAACGGAAAATATCCATTAGAGATCCTCTCTCTCTCTCTGCGTTTCTCTCATTGTCAGCAGACCCTTCTGGCGACAGCAGAATGACAAGGTACCGGAGGGGTAGAGCAAGGGGAGTGTGTCCACTAGTTAATCGATCACGGATGGAGTCGTTCTTTTGGACAGATAAATAAATAAATAAATGGGTCACCAAATATACTTTGGTGGCCATTAATATACCATGGGTGGCCCGCCCAAGTAAAGTCTATGTGTGGGAAACACGTGGACCTGCATTGGAGTCTATGGGCTCCTCCTGTAGGTAGTGCGTGAGTTCGGTAAATGCTCGAGCTCTCTTAGGTATGGACGCGGAGGTGGTTTTCCGTGACAGTTGGTGAGTAAAATGACCTATAGCCTCATGAAAAAAAAAACGTGAGCATAGTGGTTGTGGCGGTTGCTTCCCATCCCCTGCGGTTGGCTTGCCAATAGCGCGGTATTGCAATATTGCGGTTATCGCGACAGCCCTAGTATGTGGCTCGACTGTGTGACAACCACGTTGTTGTCACACTCACTCCGACTATCACTCACTCACTCAGTGACAGAGCGTCTCGGAAATAGGGCTGTCCTGCCGATCCAGCCAAAAATAAATTAAAAATCACATATTGTGTGTTTTCGTGTGAAGGGGGCTGGAGTGAGTGAGCGTGTTACCTGTACAGTGTTGGATATGGGTCATCCCTCTCCTGGGGGCCTGTTATCCGGACAGTGGTGGGGAAGGCCTTTCCAGGAGGTTGTACCATAGTGTGGGGGGCGGTCTCCAGCAGGTGATGCAACTCCTCCAGAACTCCGGCCAGCCTATC
The DNA here is from genome assembly GCA_030340625.1 of Merluccius polli. NCBI lineage: Eukaryota > Metazoa > Chordata > Actinopteri > Gadiformes > Merlucciidae > Merluccius > Merluccius polli. Next base: position 35,743 of record JAOPHQ010003143.1, on the reverse strand, counting down.
CAGCTCCGCTTCACTCACAGGGGAGGAGCTTAAAGACGGCTCCTCCTCCATAGGGCTGTCAGCATCATCCGTCTCCTCCTAGAAATGGAGATTGGAGTCATTACCAATACAAAATATAATCCTGGATGAATCCATCTGACAGTGAGTGAGTGAGTGAGTGAGTGAGTGAGTGAGTGAGTGAGTGAGTGAGTGTGTGTGTGTGTGTGTACCTGCTGAGGCTCACTCCACACTGTAGCCGTTTGTTGGAGGTCCACCAGCACCTCGTAGACATGACTTTTTTGCAGTATGGCGTTGCCAGCTGTTACAACTCTGACCGTCTCGTCTCGCAGAAACAACTGGACTAAACACTACAGGGAATATGAAGCTGGATGTCAAAGGGATTCTCATTCATTTTAAACACAGTTTCCTTGAATAGATGGGGTTCAGTTCTTAGATTTCTGTTATATAGTTCTAATGCATATAAATGTATACAAAAAAATGTATCAGACAGTAAATAATAGGGGTGTCACGATTCAGATTTTAAATCGAAGATCGATCAAAATGAGTATTGAAAAATATAAATAATATAGATATCTATACTTTTTTTTTTTTTTAAAGCTGTTTGTGGGGCTGTCATCTAGTGGCTCTTTTTGTTTTTGTGTTAAAGTTATTTCACCAATTTGGTGAAATACATTTTTGTTATATTTTAAATAAATTACTTAACATTTTACCATATGGCCTTAGTGTGGTACATTCCTAAAGAAATATCGTGGCTATATCACACATACCATGTAGCCTATCCTTTTAAAGGAGAATTTGAAGTGGTCAGTGGTCCAATGATCTGTTGATCTTTACCAATCAAGACTCAACAGTCTAACAAAGGCATAGCTGTCGGTGCTAAATTTGTATTTTATTTGAATCGTTTTTGAATCGTTTCTTTAAATCGAATCGAATCGTGACCTTAAAATCGATAGTAAAATCGAATCGTGGATTTGGAGAATCATGACACCCCTAGTAAATAAAGAAAATTAAAACTCATTAGCATGAATTGAGGAAGGTGCTCATCATTGAAGTGTACATGCTGCTAACCTGATAGCCACTCTTCTCCCCCTCGCCTGCATGCAGGAAAGCCTCTACCCCAGCTGGGGCATTAGTGAGGGCATCCAGGGCTTTTAGGATGCTCAGCTTCAGGGTGGAGGAGACATGCTCCGCATGCAGCAACTCTAGTAACTGGCCCAGGGCCCCTGCGTGCAGCAGCGCCGTGAGGCCCTGAGGGCACTCTGCCAAATAAGATGCAAGCTTGGCTCCGGCTTTCAGCTGTCTGAGGTTCAGAGCAATGGGCTGTGTTAGTGCAATGTCCATACTCAGGCCTTGAAGAGCCCACTGAACACAGGTTGCTATTGGCTCCTCCCATCGCCCTTCACCCTGTCCAATCAGGAAGCCCAGGCCCTTGGCCAGTAGTCCAGCTGCCTGTTCCAGAGCAGTGACCCAGCGCGAGTCTCTGTCCTCTCCAATGGCTACAAGGAGCTCTTTCAGCTGGGTGACAGCCTCCGCTCCCTCCTCCCCTCCCGAAGACACCTCCATGCTACTGGGGTCCCTGTTCTCCTCCTCCACACTGGCCTTCTCCAGCTGGGTCTCGAAGCGCGTCTTGTAGGGAGGCGTGAAGAAGATCAGTGGCCTGAGTTCCCGCTCATATGGGTCGTACTGGACCGGCGGCACGGAGGCCAGGTCCTCGGGGGTGTAGTCCATGTCGAAGCTGGGGAGCTTAAAGCTTCCATTGTCCAGGTCGTCCTCGTCACTGGAGATTTGCTCGTATCCATCATCACCTGTCAGGGCAAGTGGCAAAGGAAAAAGGCCTTGAAACACAGTAACGCTGGTGGTTCTATTACTCTAGCTAGCATTATTATGGCGATGGTATTAAAAAGACCAAATTGCATTGAATAAAAACTTTACATGACAAAAAAAAAACTATTTACCAACTCACACAGTGGCAGCAGCAAACATGCAGGATTAGTTTGTTTGATGCGCAGGACACAGCTACAACAGAGGCATTAGTAGCCATGGCTATGGAGGATGCTTTATATACAACTCTAGGTTAGAGCTGGAGCTTCCAACATGCATGGGGACTCTCCTGGCAGCCCATCCCATCCTCTTTGTACAGTAACATTGGCAGACTACGGCTGGGTTTGATTAGTGGTCTATTTAGAAAGGGCCACATATCAATGCATCATCCCAGGACACGAGAACTGCCCTACCTTCCTCCATCTCCTCTTCCTCGTCCTCACCCTCATCTTCCTCCTCCTCTTCCTCCGGCACGCTCCCTTCCGTCCTGGTGTCCTCCTCCTCTTCCTCCTCCGGCTCCTCCTCCTCAGGCTCCTCGCCCTCGGGCTCTGAGTAGGGTTCCTCGACGGGCAGCGACCGCTCGGGGGACACCGCCTCCAGGTAGTCCTCGCGGCCCTCCGCTGGCTCCACTTTCACCACGCCCACTGGAACAGTCACCACGGAAACGACATTCGCCAGTTGAGATTCCATGGCAACAACTGGAGCCACAGTGTATATACATAGAGACCATGTAATCCAGCAGAATCATAACAGCCAACATAATGGAATTGGTCCACACAAATCAATGAGGCAAGTCACTGGCTACCAGAAAACACAGAGACCATAAACAAGCAGAAAGACAGGTACAATCCTGACCTGGCACTGGGACCGGCTGCTCCTCCTCATCGTCATCGGGGGGCGGTGGGCCAGGCGGTGTGCGCGGCCCTCGGGGGGCTGGTCTGGGTGGGCTTCCATTGTACTGGTCATCCTTATCCCACTCTGAGAGACACAGGGTTCAGGGCCCCGATCAGGAAAATTAGGTTGTATGTTAAAGGGGTATATAGAGCAGAGCCTTGCATAGTATGGGTGCAAACCTCAGAGAGGGATGCATAGCACTATCAAATCATATCAGCATACTCCAAAAACATTGCATCATAATGTAAGGTTAAACAATTAAACCAGCACCAGCATTCAGGCGTATTTAAAACATGTTTTAATTACATTCTATTAATTATGGAGTAATTACACAATCATTGTATTATTTATGACGTATTTATGATTATGATTAATGAGTTAAGGTGCACAACTATCTGCAAGGCTTTAAAGCAAGGAACATTTCTGTGCCTGAAATGTGTTCGGGGGTTAGGAATTAAAATTGGGGGAAAGGGGTTCACAAAATGAAATGTATTCATTGAAAATGTTTATTAACACAACTGACACAAATAAACAATAACAAATTGTACAATAAAGAACGGTGCAAAAAGAACAAAAAGGTAAAGTGCACTGTCTATTCCCTGATTCGGTTGTAAACGAAGTCTATCTATGCCACTCTGTTTCAACAGGACTCTGGGGGCTCCTGGGGAGGTGGAGGGGCCTATGGGGTCTCCTGAAGAAGTGGAGGGGCCTCTGGGTCCTGGGGAGATGTTGGGGCCTCCTGAGGAGGTGGAGGGGGCTCTGGGACCTCCTGAGGAGATGCTGGGGCCTCTGGGGGCTTCTGAAGAGGTGGAGGGGCCTCTGGAGTCCCGTGAGGAGGTGCTGAGGCCTCTTGGGGCTTGTGAGGAGGTGCTGAGGCCACTTGGGGCTCGTGAGGAGATGTTGGGAGGTGCTGGGGGCTCCTGAAGAGATGTTGGGGGCTCCTGAGGGTTCTTTAATTTTCTAGCACCAAGTGCCAATCTGCTTTCCATCTCCACCAGTTTCCTCTAGCCTATCTCCATTTATTTTTGATATATCTGTCAACTATGGACTCCATTTTTCAAAAGACGTTACGTCATGTGACTTGAAGTGTTGACGACTGAACGTGATTGGATGTGACACGGCACAGTATGACAGGGCAGATGTCGCTCTCACTCCTTAACACCCTACTCTGACCCCACGTAGCACCAAGCTAATGGTGCTAGCAAGCAAAACATGTCACATTGGAGAATGGTGGATAACTAGGCTACCGTTATACGCTCAAAGCAAACACAATACACGTGCACCATTTACGTGCACAAACAAAACACAAATGGAAGATGTTAGATCATTTCTGGTGGTATGAGATGCTAAAAACAGCCTAGCGAGCTGTAGGCTTCAAGCCAGATGGAACCGTATGACGGCTGTGGCACATAGAATGCAACCCGTTTCAGAAAGACAACACCACCAAATCTAATCGTTTCTAAATGTGAATCCTCATGTTAACTTAAAAGGTCCAAATGGCAGAAAAATGCCTTATTATCTACTTACACTTTCTTCGTCGGAAACAGTAGTCTGGTAATTGTATCCAAGTGCAACTTTCAAAGCCATAAAGAATATACAATATCTTTCGCTCGTTCCTCCATTCTGGACTGGTCTCAAAGCGTATTTCCAAATTCGTCCAAAAGATTGCGATGATGATATGAAAACAAAACGAGTAGGCCTATTCATTCTTTTGAAATAATTAATGAAAAAAGGCTGTGATCGCAGTCAAGGGCTACGCATTGAGCTGACACTTTACTGAGCCACAGTATAAACAAAAGGTTTTTATTATATTTTATTAGACGTCGACATTATTTATAAAAAATATAGGGTTCCTTATGGTAGAGCTGGACGATTATGGAAAAAATAATAATCACGATTATTTTTGATTGATATTGAAATCACGATTAATAAACACGATTATTCATTGATTTCAAAAAAGTGTTTATTGCACCACCAAAACTCAACTTTAAATATAACTTTTAGAAAAACAACCAGTAATAAATTAGTAACAAGTAAAAAATTTTTTTTTGAAATAATACATAAAAATAATAATAAAAATAATAGCTCCCAAGCTGTCGCGCGACAATGTGACGTCACGGGAGCGCCGTAACTATTTATACTCGCGCTGGTGGCTGCTTGCAGTCTTCTCCTGAACAGAGGTGGCTCCACTGAGGAAAGGCGACCAACTTTGCTATTTCTACGCACTAGAAGAAGAGATATACTAATACTGGTACCCATAGACATCGTCTATGCTGGTACCCGTGTCTTTAATTTCTTACACATCATTAGATATTCAGTTAAGGTTTAGTTCACCGGGATGTCTCTCACTATACAGCATTATGTCTATTGCTTTACATTGCTATTATTCTACATCACTGCCACACCTGGTCAGCCATCAACAGTCCAGTGTATGGCATCTATCTTAATAACTTAATGATTATTTTATATAATTGTATTTTATAACTTACTGCCGCTTTGAGATAGTTTTTCAGCCATGTAATTTCACTCGTCTTTGACCAGGGGCGGACTGGGAACAAAAATCGGCCCGGGCAATTTTGTCCTGGACTGGCCTTGGGGTTGCACGATTGTTGACGGGGGGGGGGTGGGGTGCTGCGCGATTGTTGACGGGGGGGGGGGGGGGGGGGGGGGGGGGGGTCTGGACCGGCCCAGAAAAAATCGGGACCGGCCCAAATGCGCATCGGCCCACCGGGAATTTGCCCGGTATGCCCAATGGCCAGTCCGTCCCTGTCTTTGACCACAACAACAGTACACAGCACTTACGTAAAACCACGGTTTATTAGCGAAAAAATATAGGCCTACACCACACAATAAAATAGAACATATAAAGGAAGAAGCCAAAATAGAACGCTATGGAATGATAGCGCTGCGGCGCGACGCGACGCTGCTGAGACGTTCCGCAGCGGCCCGGTGGAAATGCTTTCATTGATTAGAGTGGCAGCGATCAGCAGCGGTGACCGCGGCGCAGTGGCAGCGATCAGCAGCGGTGACCGCGGCACACGGCCCCGGTGGAAATGAGCAGGTGCATTAAAATGTGCCTTCGAACTCGTCCGTGTTTCTGTTTCCGCTTTGTCACGCGCCGCTGAAAAAAAAAGAGAGGTGCGCGACACGGTGCGACCGGGCTAAAATCCTGTCGCGCCAGCGAGATCTACATCATTTTAACGTCACATTGTTGCGTGACAGCTTGGGAACGGTGAGTATACTGCGGCCTTAATTTGCACGGCGGCACATTAATCGTTTTTCTTCGATTACAGTGTTTTCATGATCGTGAGAAGCCAAAATCGAAACCGTGATCAAATTTCGATTAATCATCCAGCCCTACCTTATGGCTTTATACATACATGTACAGCCATATTATTGCTACGCAAAAGTTACAAAAAACAACGCAAGATTATTTTGCATAAACATAATTATGATAATCTATTTTAGTGCCGGAGAACTTTAAGCCCTGTATCTGTATTTAGGGACCAGAGGTTTCAGTTGAGACTGTGCAACAGGGGGCCCACCTTGTTTAACGGCCCTCTTGGCTCCACTCTGTTGCTGTGGGGGAGGGGGTGGCGGCGGTGGCGGTGAGCCGTGGTCATAGCTGTGGGAGCGCTCAGCAGTCCCATACACCGCTAGGGTCAGACTGGTGTACCAGCCACGCAGCACCAATCCATCTGTGTTCACCTGCAACCACAACCACCACAGTTACCACCAACATCATCAGCAGGACTACATAAGAGGTGGCCGGTATCACACTCAGAGGAAAGATGGGCTCCTCTTACCTTTCCACTGGGTCTGAAGATGATGGACTTGTTCTCATCATATTCAAGACTGAGAACGGAAAGTGCGACAGTGATGATTAGCAAAGCAATGCCACACTAATAACGACAAATCACTGCTATATTAAGGTTATATTTACATGGGTATACAGTGTGTCTTCCAAAAATATAATTTTAAAAATATGGCTGAATTCTAACACTCTACCACTAGGGTGTTTTTTTCCGCTGAGCTGTTTTTTCTCTGCAGGGCTACTGTGTTGGTGGGATAAAGGAGGGGTTGATTTCTGGTGAGACCAGATCACCAACTGAAGACAGATACTTGTCAATAGTTCAAACGGGTGCATGTTAATCCAAGCTCTCACACACACGCATGCACACACGCTGTTCTCCTCGTGAGAACACGTTTGAAAAAAGACTCCACCCATACTGGTTCAACAGGTGAGACAGACACCATTTATATACCATCCACCCAGAGACATCAACAGAACAAGGTGTGTGGGGGGGTTAAACAATAACACATTAGATCACGGCAAGGTAGAGGAGCCTGACCTGCCAAGCCTGTGGAAGGTGGGGCTTGGTTTGGCGACGTTATTGAAAAACAACTCCAGTTGAAATGCATGAGGGGACGTCTCCCTGGAGTCAAGACAATGTTTATAATGACAACATTATTTATATGAATTTAACATGGCTGCATGGGTTTGTGTTGGTTACATATACAGTTATTTTAACAGTAAGTATATCTCGACATACATATAAGTATTGAGTAAGAGGCGACTGTCAACCCTTACCCAAATGCTCTGCTGTCGGGTAAGCTACTGTGGGCTTTGATTCCTGGTGGGATAACCCGCACCTCAGTAATGAGAACCCCGCATGGAAACCGCACCACGTCGATGTTGGTTAACTGTAAAACATTAATTTGTATTTTTATCTAAGGCATTACACACACACACACACACACACACACACACACACACGCTCGTGCGTTTCTGCAATTGCATTGTGGACGAACACATCCGTTATAAACACTTACTAAGAGTGAAATAAACAAAAACTGGGCAGTCGTGAGCAAGTTGAGTCTGGAGAAATAGTGTGCACTGCATTCATTACCACACACTTGGTGTTTTCCCTTGGCCGACTAAATATAAAGACCATGCTAACAAACAAGCGACCACAGGTCCTGCGCAAAAGACAACATGGGACATCACATCGATAAAAATAAATATTGTAATACAATCAACATGAAAACGCAATCAATTACATGCAATTATAAAAGTTTGCTTGCTGCTTTATCGTATGCAAGGTAACATTACTAACGCTAGCCAAGCTAGTCTTACAAGCGGGGAACTTGGTGGAGCATCACTCCCAGATACGGCCAATAACAATGCAATACACTGCGTCAATCTCCCGGTGGGAAAATGTCCATATTATGAGATATTAAGGCTTTGGAGAAATTACCTCTGCACTTTGATGTTTAAATGTGTCAATAAAGAGAAGCTCTGTTGAAGTATCCCCCGCCATCATTGAGTCTCAGGGGGTAAACTTCCGGTTTGGTGATTATTTCCGGAGCATGCGCAGCTGCAGTTCAACTGATCTCAGATCGGTTTCTGCGAATAACGTCTGCGTGTTGGAATTACAAATCACGAAAGTAGCTGAAACTCGCGACAAACAACGTTGCCCATTTAATAATTTAAAGTGACATATTTAAAAGTACTCCTATGCGGTTGACATTCATTGTATTAATAAATTGTTTGCAAATAAATCAAATTTTTTTACAACTTTCCACTAAGCGAAATTAAATAGGCCTATGTGTGCTTAATCTTACCAAATTGTGATAGCCTGCAAGTAGTTTCATACACTTTAAAACTACGTAAATACTACGTTATACTGACACATCCGGTTTTTGATGCTCAATTCATTTAGGCTAATTAAGTATTATATTAACTATACCTATGGTATAGGATCTAGCATATTGGCAGGTAATGTTGTCATATTACTGTCAAAACCATTACTACAGAGTATGATGATTGTCACATCGCCCATCTGCCACGTCCTAATTTGAAAATCACCTGAACTAAGGAGGGCAGGTATATTGTCACGTGACTACACAGGTAGGTGCGCTACAAAAACGGAACCATCAGCCATTACTCTACGATGGTGGCTGCGGGAGGTTTTGCATATTCCGCAGTCAACGAATAAACCTGGAGATATTTACCTGCCTAAATGCTTTGGCGTCAAGGTGTACCAGCGTAGTTCAGACGGGTGCCACAACTGTTTTATTTCCACTTAAGCTTTTGGGGACTCCTCTTGTAAGAGATTGTATTATTAGGTACTTGTATAGTTTTTTTCTTTCTGGAAATGACGGCCCAGGTAGACTACCTGGCGGTGTTGTTCGCCAACACATCTGGCGCCAGCGGAGACCTGCTGGGATCTGACGAAAAGGAGGTCGTGCAACTGGTGTGGCAGCTGGTCAATTTAAAGAACAAAAAGGTAAAACTTTGTCTTTTTGTCCATTAGGCACTTTTGAAGGCCCTATAATGTCGAATACCATTAATTGCAGTGGGGAAGAAAACAATATATGGGGTAATAATGAAGGGGCAGATAAACATTGGACATAGGCTCGTGTTATGTGTTGTATAAGTTGACACCGTTTGAGTTGTATGTGCACATTCAAACCTGACATGTTCGTTTCTCCTCAAACCAGTTGGGCAGGCTGAATGAGGTCCTGGTTAAGCAGGAGCTCTCCGACCTGACAGAAGAAAAGGAGGAGAGGGAGGAGGAGGTGGAGGAAGATAATGGATCCCTCACCGATTTTGTCTCAACAGCCACAAACCTTGAGAGTGCATTAAACCTGGTATCCACTTTAGTATAAACAATCCAATAACCATTTACATTCATTGTTATTAGAATAAATGATATGCTGTGTTACTACTGTTTAAATGTATAATAACCGAACAATGGATTAATAGGGACAGTAATGCAATCAGCATTCGGGAACCATACACTATAATGAATAATGAAAATAATGAACAGACTGCTGAATGAGAGTTATAATGTAGGAAGCTGCTTCCAGAAACCAAATCACTGATGATACCTTCACCATGCTCTTACGTGTATGCATACGCCCAATACTCTAGATATTAGTATTTTTTCGATTGTGAATGAATGTTCTTTTTTTAAACCTTCACAGTTTCATCTAACACTCACCAATGAGGTGAACAGCATAGGGGCAGGCACGTCCGTGTGTCTGTGTACCGACGGCCAGCTCCACATTCGTCAAGTCATTCACCCCCAGGCTGCAGGCAAGGTGAGTGTGCCGGGAGGCTGTATGCACCTTGCAGTAGTCGACAGAGACCTCCATAACCTGCTCCACTCAGCACACTGCCCCAAAACTACTTTAACAAAACATTTTTAAATGAGAGACAATAATCAATCAATAAAAGCAGTATTCTTGAGAGTGTACGTAACACATCGACACACACACACTCAGAATGTCCAACCCCTAAACCTGTTGAACAGAGTTGGATGTTGAACAATGCTTGTCATAGTTTATACTGTTTCAGCTTAAGCAAACAGCCTAATGATGGCAATAAAAACGACCAAATGTCGCTTTCATGAAACCATATCACCCAGCTGTTGCAGTGGGGCTTGTTCACACACTACCATTTTTAAATGACTATCTCTCTCCCTCTCTAGAACATCCTGGTGCCAGAATGTTTCTTCTCGTTCTTCGACCTGCGGAAGGAGTTCAGAAAGCACTTCCCTGCATCTGATCTCAAGGCTTTAGATGTGCACTTCATGGCTGAATGTATCCTTTACCACCCCAGCCGCTTTCAGTTCCCTCAAGCAACAGACTGTGCACAGGCCTTGTTTGTTGTGTTTATTTGTTTGTTTTTGTTGGGGTTTCTTTTGTCACCGTTTGCTTTCCTGCATGGCAGCAAAAGGAGACATATCAAGCAGCATACATAAAATGCACAAATTAAAGGTTCACAAGTCACGGGGTGTTGGCTGCAAGACTCAAGGTTTTGAAATGCAAATAGAGAAACAATGGCAGCACTTGGCTCAGCGTATAGTGAAAGAGTGTGTGTTTAGCCAACAGGGCTGACCCCCACACACCCTTTAGTACAGAACAACTGACATCTCTCGCTCTCACTCTGGCTAAGTTTCTCTTTCTCTTCTGAATGCCCACTTTTCTGTCCTGGTCTCTCTTCCATGGCCTCTCATACACAGAAACCAAAGTTTTACATACAAAACATGCTTTTGTGGGGTGGTGGTGTGTGTCCTCTGGTGGTCTCCTTGACTCTTGGCCATCCCAGCTCTAAGTTTACCTGTTGATGGACTCACCCCGTTGGACTCTTCAGTTGCATTACCTCGAGAAGCTGCTGTCCAGATGGTCCAGACCATGGCCAGCATCGCCCTGGCCCTGCTCTCCGAGCCCCTCTGTAAGTGTCCCACATGGTTTTACAAAAGGGAATGTAACATTTTTTTATTATAATAATAATAATAATAATGATGATGATGATGATGATGATACATTTTCTCCATTACAGCTCACACATTTCTTTACCCAGAGAGAGTTAACGAGAAATTTGAAACGGGCACATGGTAAGCACACTTGCTGAATATGTGTGTCATGCTACAAGTCCCCTTCGAGCGCTAATTCGACTTTGTTCTGGTGTGTAGCAGTAAGCTGGAGAAGGTGTGCGATAACTCTGTGATCCGAGCCAGAGGTCTTCCCTGGCAGTCTTCAGACCAAGACATCGCTCGGTTCTTCCGAGGGCTCAACATTGCCAAGTTAGTTTCCTCACTATTTACTACTACTTTTCTTAAGGCGGTCACTTTTACAGCAGTTGTTTTGCTTTGCAAAAAAATGCAGAAAATGTGTTATTTCCACAGTATTTCTAATCTTATATATTGTGTTGTGCTACAGAGGTGGTGCCGCATTGTGCCTTAACGCTCAGGGAAGGAGGAACGGAGAAGCTCTCGTTCGCTTCATCAATGATGAGCACAGAGACCTGGCTCTGCAGAGACACAAGCATCACATGGGAAACCGATACATCGAGGTAACTTCTTAATCCAGCTCGCTTTGGCTACTGCCCAATATTTCATCGGTATTGCTACACGCACTTGTGAGTAATGCAGCACCTGCCATATTAATGTCACACCCAATGATACTATATTGGTATTGGCAAAAAAATGTATGCGCTGAAGTGGTTGTTACTATTGACTTTCAGGTTTACAAGGCAACAGGAGAAGACTTCCTGAAGATTGCTGGAGGTGAGTGGATCAAGTAGGAAAGGAAACAGTTCACTTTAATAACTTAAAAAGAAAAATAACAGAACAATATAAATGAATGACAAGAAAGATTATCTGACTGAAACTTGAACGAACCCTGTTGTAGATGAGATTAGATGAGTCATTTACAATGACCAAATGTATTGACATGTAAAATGTATTTAAATCAAAAAATAAATAAACCAACAATGACAAACAGAAACCACATAATGACGCTAAAGGTGCTGTGTCATTCTTAGGTAGGTAGGTAGGTCAATACTTTATTGATCCCCGAGGGGAAATTTGAGGTCCCAGCAGCTTTAAGACACCATACATGACAAGAAACAAAGACATTACAGTATCCCTGAGAATGATACGGACAAATCAATAATAATCAACTAAAAAAATAAAAATAAAAAACAGCCAACATTACTAAGAAAAAAAAAAAAAAAAACATTCCTAACTAAAAACATTATAAAATTATAACATTATAACATTATAAAAACAGTATAATATGAGACTGAGGATAAGGATGCACATGAATGAATGCGTGTCCAGTCCGTGGATGGATGAAGGAGAGGCTGTGCATATATATTATATATATATATATTCTTATGCAAAACCATCCCTTGATTTGTAAGATGTGTCGTCGTGTTAGCTACTTAAGAAACAATGGGGAGGTTCTAATCGCTGTTCAATCACAACAAGTCAAGGTGATCGCCTTACAGCCGCTATGTATGTTTATGTATCTGTTATTAAGGGAACCCCACTCTCCCAGCATCACACTGACTGTATGTGGTCTCCGAATCTGCTCTCATGATTTGAACATTATTACAAAAAGGTCTTCTCTGTAACAAAATCTAATCCCGGTCAGTCGTCAATCATTTTTAAGTTGTAAAACAATGATTTAAAGGCTAAACATTGATTCATGGCACAGCATAACAAACATAAAATACCGTAATTTACCTTGGGGCTAGCATCGATGCTAGCTAATGCTAACGAATACCTATCATATAATTAATCAAACCTGTGCGTCTGTGTTTTTTCCCGTGTCAGGTACCTCCAATGAGGTGGCCATGTTCCTGTCTCGCGAGGACCAAGTCATCGTGAGAATGCGGGGGCTCCCCTTCACCGCCACGCACGAGCAGGTGCTGGCCTTCTTCGGCCAGGGGGAGGGGCCTACAGAGGCGTGCGATGTCAGCGGGGGAGGCGACGGCATCCTGTTCGTCCGATACCCGGACGGGCGCCCCACCGGGGACGCCTTTGTTCTGTTCTCCTGCGAGGAACACGCGCAGAGCGCCCTGAGGAAGCACAAGGCCATCCTAGGGAAGAGATACATCGAGCTGTTCAAGAGCACGGCTGCTGAGGTCCAACAGGTGGGTGGGCGTCCACACCTGGCATGAGGGTCTGTCTATATGTACATCAGAGGGAGAGGCCAGGGTGTATTCTAGGAAGCATGGGCTTGGATGAGTTCGTAGGCTATAGCAGGGAAAACAAGTGAGTCAGAATAAGCACCAGCTGTGATGTCAAATCTGGTCAACTTTGAATTAGGAATTAAACCAATCAATCAGATGGCTCCTAACTGTAAATGACCATCATAGACGAGCCCTGTAGATTGTTTAGTAATAAAGCTTCATATCCTTTCATTAGAAACACAAACTAACATGAAATTGACAGTAACAGATGATAATTAAATGATCACTAGTAGACTTCTCTAGGTGTGTGGTTTTGCCTGCAGAAAGCAGGGAAATGTTACAGTTTGTTTGTCCTGGTTCATTTTACTCTGGAGTTGCTCAGGGAGATGTCAACAGAGGGTTTAAGGGTGGGGCATGTATATCATCAACAAGGTGTACGTTTTGCAAGACGTTTTTTCTTAACCATACAGAATACTGGATAATGAGTTAAGCAAACTCATTATCACACGTCTATTGAAAAGAACATTGACTGAACATTGATGAGTCTTGACTACCCCATATGCTGTAAATGTATGATTAAACCAGTTGCATCAATTTTCTAAACAATCCCATCCACTTAGACTTTACCATTAAAAGTATGTCATGTATTTCCGTTGTTCTCCGTAATGCGTGTGTAATGTGCTGCCCACAGAAGGCAAATGACACTTGAGAGATAAAAGTGTGTGTAAAAAAACAAACAATCTAAATTAGCTGTGAGAAGGTTACGGTACGCGGCCTGTTGAGTATGTATTGTTTGCTGTAGGGGCCGTGTGTTAGGCTCACAGTGTGTAACCATATCTTTTGTTTGTATGGATTTGAAGGTGTTGAACCGGTACTCTTCAGCCCCCCTTATCTCAGTGGCTCCTGCTCCCTTGGTGTCCATGCTGCCCACCGTGTCTCTCCTGCCCTCTCCTGGCAGTGTGCGAGACTGCCTGAGACTCAGAGGGCTGCCCTACACCGCCACCATCGAAGATATCCTCACCTTCCTTGGCGAGTTCACCAGAGACATCAGACAACACGGAGTGCACATGGTGCTCAACCAACAGGTACAGGGAAGTCGACGTACAAATGGATGTAGTCGAACAAGGGGCTTGCGTCTTTCCTTAGATTCAGATTATTTGACAAACAATGATTTGTATGTATATCGAGCATCCTTTTTAAAAAATATATTATTTATTTGATCCTAAATAATATTGTACCGTCCATTGAGAACTACTTGAATATGCAACTCAGAAACACCTGCATACCCTCACTTCCATCCAACCCCACCTGGCTTCCTCCTCGAGCTAAACCTGCCCAGTGATTTGCATATGTTTTACTTATTGGACCCTGATAGGGTGACGGAATCCGAAACAGAATCCTATCTCTCTAAACTTTAAGTTTGAGTGGGTGCCTAAAGCTCCTTTAGCACCTCAACTCCTCAGCCTCATGCGAGCTTCCCAAGACAAGTTGTTAATCTGTTGTTGACCCCCCCCCACTTCTCCCCAGGGCCGTCCGTCAGGGGACTGCTTCATCCAGACCACCTCCCCTGAGCGGGCCTTCGTGGCCTCCCAGCGGCTCCACAAGCAGATGATGTCGGGCCCCCGTGGGGTCAACTGCCGCTACGTGGAGGTTTTCCCCTGCAGTGCCGAGGAGATGGGCCTGGTGCTGATGGGGGGCACACTGTCGCACACACCCACACACACACACAGCCGGAGCAGGAGTGGGACAGGGCTCAGCCCGCCGCCATGTAAGTCCAGACGTAAGTGCCGCTGGGAGCTGGGTGTGCTTCGGGACCGCGAGGGGTAGGTGGGCTCCTGCCACAGGGGCAGAGAGGAGAGGTTAGAGGTTAAATTCTGCCCCCTCTCTTCTCTGGGTTCTTTCCAATCTAGAACTGTGATGATGGCGGGGGGGGGGGCGTCTCGTCCGAGCCAGGAGGGCTAGGAGGAGTAGTGTGTGTCTCTGTGTTCATTTCTTTTGTTGTTGTTTTTTTTCTCCTGTGTGTGTGTGTGTGTGTGTGTGTGTGTGTGTGTGTGTGTGTGTGTGTGTGTCTACTGGTACATTTCTGTATGTTTCCGAATGGATCTCTATGTAATTTATTTCTAGAAGTTTGCATGACTTATAATGAACTGGTTTCTCTACACTTTCAATTTTCAAATTCCACCTCCATATTCATTTTGATCTAATAGTCTTGTATTTCGATCGTACTTCTTTACCCCCTACCTACTGGCGTGGTTTGTTTTGATCTCGCCATCCCATCAGCCCTACTTGGCCATAACAATGCCATTGGTGTGTGTGTGTGTGTGTGTGTGTGTGTGTGTGTGTGTGTGTGTGTGTGTGTGTGTGTGTGTGTGTGTGTGTGTGTGTGTGTGTGTGTGTGTGTGTGTGTGTGTGTGTGTGTGTGTGTGTAACCTGTGCTTGACAAATCAGGGGAGCTGAGCGCTGGGTGTGTAGAAATTCTCTCTCGTTATCTTCTCTCTCACCATGAATGTGTACTTGTGCATTTCAGTAGCAACACCAAGCATTAGATCACATGATAACAGACGATGGCTCTTGTCACCGGGGCTTTGCAAGAGATCAGTCTCTCTTGTTTCAAATGAAATGCAGAGGTTTTACACGCATGAGTGAAAACAAGAGAGTCGGGTCAAGGGGATATGTGGGTAGTAGTGAGGTCACGGAAACAACAGGATAACACTCCATTACAATATTAAACTAGAGTACGTCAGTGTTCCTTCTAATAATAGTCTTCTAATAATCATACACACACACACACACAGACACACACACGGCTATAATCTTGGCCATTATAGATGGTATTATATACATCAATTATTGTATACTTCTCCTCAATATCGTCAGCAAACCAATTGAGAAATCGCGGGAGAAATATTTGTCCCATTCTCCCAGAATGCTGCTCTGTCCTCTCTCTTAGTGCCCATGCGCCTCCCTCTGTCCTACCACAGGTCTGTCTCCACCGACCTACTCCTTCGCCGCGGCTCCACCAGTCATGTCTGCGGAGGCCGCTGCCGCGCTCTACCCTCCCATTGGTCAAATGCTGCTAGCCCCCCGCCCACTGGCCCCCGGGCATCCTTACTACCCTGCCTCGACTCAAGTGTACATGAACTACGCGGCCTACTACCCCAGGTAACCACCACCGCTTAACGCTAGCTAGTTACCCCAGGTAACCACCACCGCTTAACGCTAGCTAGTTACCCCAGGTAACCACCACCGCTTAACGCTAGCTAGTTACCCCAGGTAACCACCACCGCTTAACGCTAGCTAGTTACCCCAGGTAACCACCACCGCTTAACGCTAGCTAGTTACCCCAGGTAACCACCACTGCTCACAGTTAACATCCGGCCTACTGCCCCAGGTAACGCCACCGCTCACTGCTAGCTAGCTAACCCAGGTAACGCCACTGCTAGCTAGCTACCCCAGGTAACCACCACCACTCACTGCTAGTGTCCGGCCTACTGCCCCAGGTAACGCCACCGCTCACTGCTAGTGTCCGGCCTACTGCCCCAGGTAACGCCACCGCTCACTGCTAGTGTCCGGCCTACTGCCCCAGGTAACGCCACCGCTCACTGCTAGTGTCCGGCCTACTGCCCCAGGTAACGCCACCGCTCACTGCTAGTGTCTGGCCTACTGCCCCAGGTAACGCCACCGCTCACTGCTAGCTAGCTAACCCAGGTAACACCACTGCTAGCTAGCTAGCCCAGGTAACACCACTGCTAGCTAGCTAGCCCAGGTAACACCACTGCTAGCTAGCTAACCCAGGTAACACCACTGCTAGCTAGCTACCCCAGGTAACACCACTGCTAGCTAGCTAGCCCAGGTAACACCACTGCTAGCTAGCTAGCCCAGGTAACACCACTGCTAGCTAGCTAACCCAGGTAACACCACTGCTAGCTAGCTAGCTAGCCCAGGTAACCACCACCACTCACTGCTAGCGTCCGGCCTACTGCCCCAGGTAACGCCACCGCTCACTGCTAGCGTCCGGCCTACTGCCCCAGGTAACGCCACCGCTCACTGCTAGCTAGATGCTACCCTGTTTTATGTCCCACTGCCAAAAGAGTGATTTGTGCCGTCATAAAATGTGTGTGGTAGACCAAGGAGAAAAGGGAGAGACTTGGACAAGGTTAGTTAATAACTAAACAATGTGTTATCAGCCAGCTTGGTAAACATCAGTTCTCACCCTTTTGTCCTTGGTAGGCCAATTACAGAAGTAGTGTACCCAGTAGCCTATTACTACTCTTATTGCTTTAAGGTTTTAATTGTTTAGTCATTTTTAAAAAAATCTTCATGTTTCAACTTTCATCGTGTTCCTGTAAATGAGCGATGTCGTTTTCTTTTTCCTTCCTCGCCCCCCACACCCTTGTTTGTTTTTCTAGTCCTCCTGGTTCTCCCACCACTCTGGGCTACTTTCCCTCCCCCTCTCACCTCTCCACCCCCCCTCACCTGCCCTCCCCGGCCCACCTGCCCTCCCCTGGGGGCCTGGTGCGCATGCCTGGCCTGACCTTTAACGGCGTCAAAGATCTCATCAGTGCCGTGCAAGGATACCAGGTAAGGTGTGTGTGTGTGTGTGTGTGTGTGTGTGTGTGTGTGTGTGTGTGTGTGTGTGTGTGTGTGTGTGTGTGTGTGAACTGCTCTTCAAATCTCGTCTATAGTGCCTCTGGCATTCCCACATGCCTTTTCAGTAGGATCCAAATGCTGTATTCAAATCTCCTTCCATTGTGGGTGTGTGTCCTCCTCACACATCCACCGTGTTTGCCCAGAGGCTATCAAACAAGTTTATCTGGTCTGGCTCCGCCTCTTCTCTCATACACACTGCTGCTTGCTTAGACTTGACTTGCCAGAAGTCTTACTCAAACTTGAGGAAGAGTGAAAAACAAACCTGAAGGAGTCCAGAAATCGGATCATTTACGTGGACAGAGTCTCGGCGACGATACTGTGTGGTGATGACTCGGCAGAGAATATGTCCTATCACGAGCATAACCACATTGCCCCCTCCCCCCCCCCGTACTGGAGCGACAGGTCCTTCTGGATGTTGTGTGTGTGTGTGTGTGTGTGTGTGTGTGTGTGTGTGTGTGTGTGTGTGTGTGTGTGTGTGTGTGTGTGTGTGTGTGTGTGTGTGTGTGTGTGTGTGTGTGTGTGTGTGTGTGTGTGTGTATCTGACCATGAGCTCCTGTCTCCTGTGCCTCCCCTTTACATCACAGTACCCCTCCGATGATGGCCTCATGCACGCTCACGGGCTCATGCACGCCCATGACCCAGCCAGGACTTTGCTTACGCAGCCCAAAGAATGGGTGTGTATTTAAGACACTGAGACAGGTGGCAGGTAAGGATGGGCTGAAGGCTTAGTGATAATTAAAAAGGTGATGGGTACGCTTCTAGGCCTGCTGCTCAACCTACGTAGTAGTTACGGTATCATACCACTCTGACCGTCTCTTTCTCCCCTCTATTTCCCCATCTAGGGTCCCCTTGATGCGGTTTCTCACCTGAGCAGCAGTCTGATTGGTCAGTCCGGCTTAAGGGACATCCCTCTCATGCCCTTCTCACCTTTGATGAGTAGGGGGGGGCAGTACCTGGACCTGGCCCTGCTGTAGGGTCTGACACGCACACTTCCACCACCGCACACACACACTTATCGGAATATCACGCTGTATGTGGAAGACCTGTGTGTCGCTAGCTTTTGAAATAGAGCCTTTGTTGTTGTTTTTTTTTATTTATGTTTAGAAATTAATGTATTTTATACCAAATCACCATGAACATTTAACCAAAATAGCTTCTTTTTTTGTTTTACATTGCACATGTATTTTTAAAAGCTTTATCGAGATATTACTTGTTAAATTACATATAACCACTAAGATATATTTAATATCTTAATCTCAATATAACAAATATAGAGAAGTTACATAGTAGCAAATGCATATCTTTATCCTGTGCTTTTATTTGTGAACCAAAGTGTGCATGAGTGTGAGAGAGAAAAGTATTATGTGTGGCTGCGTTAATGGATTTTAATACCCAATCTGTTTGTATAATGCCTTTTTTTATTTTGTTTGTATACATTTGATAGAATACCTTAAAGATTGTATCGGAAATGTTAGTGCATGAAGAAGTTAGTAGTACTACTATGAGATTGTTTACATATGGCCAACTACAAATGCACTGCTTAGACTTATCATAAATACGCTAGCAATATCTTCCTTTTGATTGACTTTGAATACAAATGTCAACCAACTGTAGAAGGTTGCCTGTACTGTCAGATTTTTTGCATCAGACTTCACATGGGGTCACATAACATCCCGCTCCACCGCCCATCACCTAGTTCTTTATGTACCCTATAGGAGAGTTACTTCCCCATTACATGATGCCTCTTGCCTTTTGTGTTTTTGTTACACACCTCAACCCATGCCTATCCTAGTCCCTGGTAACCCAACTAAGGGCTTGAGCTCTTTCATTCGACTTGTATCTCCACATCTCTGGTTACTGGATGAACCTCCACAGCCACGGGTGGTTTCTAATAGATGCTATCCCTCACTTTACTCACGGAAGACACCAAAGATGCAGTCTGTCCCTCAAGGCGTTCCCTTTGCTGCCTTTTTCATTTCTGTTGATGGTTTTTAAGAAAAAAACGGTACAGGTTTCGCCAGTTCAACCACCTACTTGCAACACACTGGCCAACTCACGGGTGGGTTAAATGAGAGCTGATAAGTAGAGGAACTAAAAGACACTGTTGACATTCCTGTTGTGAATTTGAGTCCCCCATGGGCCCCAGGGAGAAAGGCCCCTGTATGTATGGGGTCCCTATTGCTGTTCTCCTGCCCTCAGAGATGATGTCATTGTGTAGCACTGTGTCCATGCCTTACTCCAGCCAATCAGCATCCAGCTCAGGATTACTGCCTGTGACAGTGCTTAAATGAAAAATAAACGTTACATGTGAAGTCAAGTCTGGCCTCCAGCTGTTTGATTAGTAGGTTTGTCAGCTGTCCTTTCCATGTTTTCTTTTCTTGCTCTTATGCTTATGCATATTTACGTGTCATGGGAAACCTATTATCCCACTTTGAAATTGACATATGCACACACAGGTGGAGTTACTGTTGTTGAATATAGCCGAGGTGTAAACAAGGACTTTTTATTTGTATTGTCCCCTGTCCATTGTGATTATTATCTCTAGTTGACACACATGCACAGCATACCAAAGGGTACTCCTGTCTCCCAGACACACTAAAATTAAAGGACAGGACATTGTGTGAAAGTTAAGCATGGACAGCGCTACAAGGGGGGGGTGAAAGAGGGAGCACAAAACGATGTTGGACCCCTCAGGGCTGATGTGGCATTGTGTAATTCAACACTGGCCACCCCACCCTTCTTGATCCTGTTTAAACGCACCCACTCGTTCCACCGCAGGAACACCTATGCCGGCCTGGCTTATTGACTATAGAGGCATAATGAAAACGTGTTGAAAACATTGTGAAAGGCATTTGTTGCTAATTACTTTTTAAACCAGCACATGTTTTGTAAGCACAAACTGACATGCATTCACTACTTTGTTTTATTTATTCAAAAGCAAATAACCTACAAAAACATACATGATTACATAACATAGTTCATTGCATGAACTATTGTATGTTTTAAAGAATCAATTATACATATTTGGAGAATAATTCCATGCAAATATTAAATATGTGCATGTCTTTAAACATTCCATTCAACAGATATGTTTTGTACAGTCATGGGAAGAACTCGCATGTCTGTAACAGTTTATGCCTAAACCCTATTTATTCCTCTTTGGATTTGCAGCCACACACCGTTGCTTTTCAAATACGCTCATCCTTCAGGACGAAGAGGAGTCATGCCTCCATGAGTGGTGCGGCTGAGAGGGCCAGAGGTGCAGTCATTGGCTGACTCATCACGTCTAGAGTGTGTAGAGACAACTCAGATTTATAAGAGATGTTCTTTGGAACAACCTTCCCTTACAGGTTGGGCGAGGCACACACACACACACACACACACACATACTGGGTGAGGCCAATCCACATTCTCATGTCAGTGCAGACTGCAGAGGTGCCTCAAGACAATTGTCAAACTTGACAGTTTAATGTTTATTTAAAATGAAATTAAGAACAAATTACACAGTAAGTTCTCTCTCTCTTGCTCTCTCTCGCTCATATATATATATATATATATATATATATATATATATATATATATATATATATATATATATATATATATATATTAGAATATTGACTACACTGCCCTAGTTAATGCAGTAGAAAACAAAGAGCTTTGTTACCAGAAAGTTACCAGACAGAAAACCTGATGCTAAACATCCCAGCCTTTCAAAAGCAAAGACGACCAACATATACTTTTTTGGGGGGGATAAAATGTGGACTGTGCAAAATTGTGGTGACATACATAGTGCATCTGTTTCTCATGGCAACCTGAAATAACACCAAGTCGTGACTGTAGCTTTGTCTCCATCTATTGGAAAGTGTGAGAGCGCACTTCCTTGCCATAGGCTCTGTCCACACTGTAGCTTGATACACAATCCTGATTATTGTCCAATCTCTTGTGTACAACTGATTCCACTCTTTAAAAGAGACATATATATCGGGTGCACTGTGGGACCAGAAACCCATTCTGAAAACACACATGCAACTCAACAACAACAACAAATGACACAATGTATAAGAGACGGCAGTATTGAAGCTTATGGAAATACATGCGAGATACAGTAGTCTGTGACATAGAAAAAGACAGGGAGACAGAGAACCCATGATGTGACTGGTCACACTCCCAGGTTGGAGGACTAGCTTTGGGATATGTATCAGACCGAGAGCCACATACAAATATGGCCCCAACCCAAATTGAAAACATTGCATGCATTTTTTCCCCTCCACCCACAGTTCTCTAAAAATAGGTGTGAATAGGTCTAAAAACAAATTTGATTTGGGACACATTTACCTGAATGTAGCCATGGAACCCACAGACTCATCTCTGTCATTACTGATCTGTACCTTAGATTCTGTTACTTGTTTTTTAAAATGAAAACTTGTAAATCTTGATACATAAGGTTTTAAAAAAGCTAATTATTCACAGCTTCTATTTACATTTAAATTGAAAAAAGTGCTTTGATTTTGCCTCCAAACACATCAGTTTTGAAGGCCTAAAAACCATTGACAGTTTGCAGCAAATGGCTGGCATATACAGTACATACATATATTAATATATTTTACACATCACATCAAAACATACATGTAGGCAAATGCAAAGCAATTTAAAAAATAATCATGCATCAGTCATTTGGTGAGTCCTTCAAATTCATCACTGTTTACGTGACTGCATAATACAGCATTTATATAAATGTCCTCTTAAAATAACAGTTAAGCAAAGTACATTTGTACAAATATATACATATATATCTATATCATTCGCGGAATGCATTATGCGCATGGGGGCGATGACATCATGGAGGTTAAGGGTCACGGCCTCAGAGCTCTGTCATGAGGAGCGCCCGCAGAATCTTCTCCCTGTCCAACCGCTCCTCTCCGCTAGGCACAAGAGAATGAAGACCACCCATAAGATGTACAGTACTTCCACCTCCCAAGATCCAGAATCCAGGATGTCTTGGCCCTCTTATATACATCACATCACTATTCATAGATAATGTTAGCAAAGGAAAGAAATGGGTCCCAGGCAAAACTGCAGAGGAGGTAGGGAGGGGAGAGAGGAGCCGGGAGAGAGAGTGGGGGGGGGGGGTTACCTGTCATTATGGGCAGCGATGTAGGGGACCAGGTGAGGGATGGAGCTGCGGTGGTAGTACGAGGGGGACAGGTTTGGGGAGGGAGAGAGAGAGGGACAGCGGGGACTGCCGAGCTCCAATGTTGGCATCTTATTATCCACCTGTAATACAGATGCATGTGCAGGAACATAAACACACAAACACATACACACACATACAGAGAGAGACACACACACACACACACACACACACACACACACACACACACACACACACACACACACACACACACACACACACACATACATACATACATACAGAGACACACACACACACACACACACACACACACACACACACATACATACATACAGAGAGACACACACACACACACACACACATACACACACTTACAGATATACAGATACACACACACATATACAGAGACACACACACATATACAGAGACACATACACATTTTTTCCATGCAAACAGTGTTCCATTTACTTAATCATACTCATGGGACTGAATTAGACTGAAGATCTGATAGGAGTACAATGACTATGGTACATTAAAGAAGAGAGGTAGAGGGAGGGGGGGAGGGAGGGAGAGGGAGGGAGAGAGCAAGATAAAGAAGAGAGAAATATGTTTAGTCTGCCAGTGTGTTTGTTACCTGTGGGTATATAGGAGGCTGTATTTGTTTGTCTAATGAACTGTTGGAACCAGACTTTGTTGTACTTTCGGCCGAGATCGCTGCAAGGGCTTCTGGGAGATTATCCTCATCTTCATGGTTACTGTCACCAGATCATTAACCAGAAATAACAACATTAACTACAAATAACACATCTAATTATGTATTAACAAAATTGCCTCGGTAAAGTGCAGAATTCTACGATATGGAAGGCAGTTATCTACCGATCAATGCAGAAGTGCAATGGAGGGGGAATGATAGTCTAGTTGGTTTGGGTGTTCGACTCGTAGCTGAAAGGTTCCTAGTTCGATCCCAAGTGTCTGCAGTCTATGAGCAAGATGCCTAACTTCCTACCTGCTCCTTAATAATGTATCTGAATGTAAGTCGCTTTGGATAAGAGTGTCTACTACATAACTAAATAGTCAAAATATGGAGATCATTGCCATTCAGAATAGTCTTCTTTACTCACAAGCTGAACTGCCGGACTAGTCTCTTCCTGCGGTTGGAGTTGGTGTTAAAGGCTTTAGGCTGGGGTCTGTCCAGGGTCCGGCTGTAGTCTGACCGGTGGGGGGTCTTCTCTGCAGTCAGACTGGACGCAGCTGAGTCTTGAGATGAGCTCTGGTACCTGAGGACAGACACACACACACACACACACGCACACACACACACACACACACACACACACACACACACACACACACACACACAAAGAGAAATACATAGCATACATGCACCTATATCCACAATAATATACTTGTATTCATATGCACAGTTCAAGTAAAAAACAAAACAAGATACAGGCCTTTCATTTGAGGTGTCACTGGAGCTCTTCCCCCTCGGGGTGGTTGGAGGTTCCTTGTTTATCACACAGGGAAATAAATAATACAAAATACAATAGTTAGCTTCTAGGACCACCTTGTTAGCATGTGAGCTAACAGGCTAACGTACACCTCGGGCTAACTGCAGGTCTACTGGTGGAGGGAAGGGGCAAGGGGAGATGGGGGGCCCTCACGGCTAACTGCAGGTCTACTGGTGGAGGGAAGGGGCAAGGGGAGATGGGGGGCCCTCACGGCTAACTGCAGGTCTACTGGTGGAGGGAAGCGGCAGGAGGAGAAGGGGGGCCTCACCCTGAACGCGGCCTCCATCTGGGCCTTGAGGATGTTACACTTGAGGTGGTCAGGCAGCAGCCGCGGTGTGCTGGGGGGGTGCAAGGACTTCTCAGACAGCTGCTTGTCCTCTGCCTGCCAGGGGGGGGGGGGGCAAGGGGAAGAGGAGGCCAAAGATTACGGTGATCTGATTGGATTGTGTCCCAAAAAAAGAAATAAAGAAATCAAGATGATGAAACATGAAGGATTTAGTGTGTGTGTGTGTGTGTGTGTGTGTGTGTGTGTGTGTGTGTGTGTGTGTGTGTGTGTGTGTGTGTGTGTGTGTGCGCGCGTGTGTGTGACCTTGTTGTCGATGTTGATGTGAAGTGAGGGCCAGGGGCTGGAGTCACTGTCTGACTCCCTAGCCTTCCGGAGAGACTGAGAGACATCCAGACCATCGACCGGACGAGGGGAGGCTCGGTGCCCTAACACACACACGCACACACATGCACAGACACACACACAGACACACACACACACACACACACACATGCATGCACACACATGCATGCACACACATGCACAGACACACACACACACACGCACATGCACGCAAATGCACACAGGTAGTGTATTAAATAAATAGAAGTGCTGACTAGCATGTAATGCACAGCAGATGGCGTGGGGGTGGGGGTGGGGGTGGGGGGTATGAGGATAACATAGTTCCTCAACTTTATATCATTACAAAAAGATATGTATTATATTTATTACTGAAATGTATATGATTAGGGGGACAAATATTGTCTTTGCTGTTGTTTATGTCTATATATTTCACTTATTTCATAAGCAGCTTCAGCAACAGACTCATTCAACCCCGCTGTAAGAAGGAACAATACAGAATCGTTCCTCCCAACTGCAATAAGACTTTACAACTCATCTGCCTCTGTCAGATCCACAATTACACATGGACTAAAATGGACTATACCACTTGCACACACCCCTACCCCCGCCGTCACACCTACCACCCCCAGGTCATCCTCACAGCCCACTCAGCCCCCTTCTACCCCCCCACCCCCCCCCCACCCCCCCCCCCCCCACCGCACACACCCCTCTGCATCCCCCTATCATCCCCACCCCCCAACCTACCCCTGACACCCACTACCCCTTACACATCCTCTGTCACACCCCCCATGTCCCTATCTGGTCTCCACACTGCACTAGTCTATTTATATTTCTGTTGCTGTGGTTTAAAATTCACAATTCATTTGCACTACTGTTAGTTTATTTATAGCCTACTTATTTATAAAAAACATTTTGCACAGTTTCATCTATTGCACCACTGCATCCTATATTCACTTTGTATTTATGCATGTATTTTTGCACTTATTTTATCTTATTTTTATTCTTTATTTTCTTGATTTTTTTTCTTCATTTACTCTGTTTCAGTAATTGCACAATATGTACCATTGCTGCTATGACGACTGAATTTCCCTTCGGGGATCAATAAAGTTCGTATCTATCTATCTCTATTTAGTAATATTTGACATTTAATATATTTTATTTCTTCATTTTCACACTTCAACTGTTCATTTCTGCAGCCACAGATATTTAAAGTGCTTTTAAATTCCTAAATCATCAATATGTAGCCAACATGACTGCCAACACAGTCATGTTGACTGCCAACACAAGGTTGTCAGTCAGAAGGTGCTGATCAGCCTATTATCAACAGACAATGACCAATAGCACCTATAAGGTTTACAAACACACACACACACTGCCTTAGCTTCAGTGCATCCCAACGAGACGGTGTGTGCATGTGTGTACTCAACTGGTTTTGCCGTGTGTGTGGCAGAGCGTGTCCTGGCTGTGTGTGTGCCGCCGGTGATGGTGGTGGTGGACCTTCCCAGAATAGGGCGCCTCGTTCTCCTCCACGCTGAACTGATGGTCTGAGCCAGGACCGCTGAGAGGGAAACTGAAGACAGCACACACACACACACACACACACACACACACACACACACACAGTCATCACAAACCCCTAGCCCTCCCTCCTCCTCCTCAGTCTCCATCACTACACACTGAGTCACGGGTCGTTCCTAACCTAATAAAAGCACTTGAGTGCATTTACTGATTATTACTTCCTAATCAGAGAAGCATATGTATGTACATTTTTTTGTATGTCTAATTCCCAAAGAATACAGATATGAGATAAGAAGAAATAAAGAAAAGAAACCACACGGCAGTTTTGCGTTTTATAGTTCTCATATTTTGTCTGATGAGTGCAGGATGTATCATATCCAAATCCATTGTAGCAATGTACCGCTGTGTTTACTTTGACGGGGCGATGGGTGACATGGCTTTAAGGCATACTGTGATTGGAGTAAACATCACAAAGCTGAGGAGACCCTCTGCATCACACAGATAAAACGGTATGTAAACAAATGGTTGGCTTTCGCAAATTGTTACATTCATAGAAACACACCGTGGGGGAAGAAACAAAAAAAAAACACATGCACGCATGAAAAACATCAGAAGAAGGTCTCATCTACATTCGGTTTTTACCCTAACCTGTATACATTTCTACTGATATCAAACACACACAAGCGCTTTTTCCCCGAACAGACCACAAAGATCACACTACTTAAACAGGCATCATGCCACATAGCACAAAAGGTACGCTTTACATTCAAGAGTCTTGCATTCAGATCTACTGTATCGC
The DNA here is from genome assembly GCA_030340625.1 of Merluccius polli. NCBI lineage: Eukaryota > Metazoa > Chordata > Actinopteri > Gadiformes > Merlucciidae > Merluccius > Merluccius polli. The sequence goes on along the minus strand of JAOPHQ010003143.1, from coordinate 8,278 downwards.
GCATGTATTTCCACACATTCAGTTTTATGACTTGAATCGGTGTGAATTAGTTAATTTCCCTCTCTCTCTTTCTTTCTTGCTCAACAGAAATTCACAGGCCGGAGGGAAACTTGCCCAGTCCTATTTGAGGACCAATTTGCACCCACATAATAAAACTATTCCAGCGAGGACAAAAAAAATGACACAAGCAATAAAGACAAGGTGAAATTATAATGGTTCCCATGTTGTCCTCTATTTTGGCCCCCTATAAAAAGCGCTTTATTTGAGGATGTAACACAAGAGATGTGGATGAGGCCAAAGACTAAGGATGTTGACAGTGATGATGATGATGATGATGATGACGATGACGATGACGATGATGACGACGACGACTGGCGACGCTGAAGATGAAATCTCCATTGATTTAGAGTCCAGCAAGAAAGCTTCTCTCTTTGGGGTAGTTTTTTGTGTTTTGTCTTTGGAAACACCTGGACTCCAAGCAAGCCCAGGTCAAAGTGCAGTCATGACCTTATCCCTGTAAACCACACTAATGGATCCTGGGAAGGTGCCGGTGGTTCGCTCCGGTACAGCATGGGCAGGAGGAGGAAGATCATGAGGATGAAGATGATTATGGCCGGTTTCCTCCTCCTCACAGGAAGTCTCACTAGGAGCAGGACATGACAGGAGATGAATGAATGAATTCTCAGTTTGTCTGTCTCAGTTGACAGACAAACAAACAAACAGATGGACAGACACAGACAAAGAAGACGCACAGGCAGCAGGACAAACACACAGACAAAAAGTGAAACGGACACAAACAGACACACATGCAGGCAGATCGACAGACAGGCAACAAGACGTACAGACACAGACATGAGCTGTAGCATGGGTGAGTGAGTGGCATGGGTGAGTGTGTGGTGAATGGTTGAGTGAGTGGCATGGGTGTGTGTGTGTGGCATGGGTGAGTGGCATAGGTGAGTGAGTAGCGATGGGTGAGTGAGTGGCATCGGTGAGTGAGTGGTGATGGGTGAGTGAGTGGCATCGGTGAGTGAGTGGCATGGGTGAGTGTGTGGTGATGGGAGCAGACTGCAGAGAGAGCACTGGCCGCAGGGCATCTGAGTGTGAGAGGGTAGACGTCTCTTAAAATAGCAATCTGACCTCCAGTGTGGCCCATCTCTGGAACCCCAATTGGACAGCTTGTCCAATTGATCCCCATCTCTCCCCCCAAAATATTAATTTGCCATTTTAAAACCTACTCCCGTGAATTTGTGCTGAAAGCTGATGTTTATCATGAAGAGCTGAGCGCAGGCCAGGCTTACCTGTGAGGTGGTGTGTGCCCAGAGTGCTGCAGGTAAACGGGGGGGCTGAGAGCAGGGTGAGGGGGGTGCCAGGCCTCGTGACCAAGAGGAATATTACACTGGTACTGGAGAAAGAGGGGTGGGGAGGTAGATTAACAAGGTATTCAAAATGAATAATGGCACTCTGGTTTTAATGACATCAGCACACGCTGACTCGACGGTTATCGGTGGCATCTTACCGGATGTATGCTGGGGTCAGGGCTCGCATGGGAACTAGGGGGAAACACAGCAATATTATCCCTACAATTAACAGCAAATTAGCACACAACCTGATTATATGGTGGCAATTACGACGGATGAGATAGCAGATCATGGACCGACTGACTTACTTGACGAGCTGAATGGGGCCCTGTTGTGTGTGTGCTACTATAATTAAAGGTACCGAGTGTTCTCGTATGCAAACACACCAGAGACGAAGAATCCACCAGTCGGAAGTCGGAATTTCAACTAAGGAACTATTTAAGGAGGGTGTTTAGAGGGTGGAAATTAGCTTCTCCAGTTTCCTCAAATGTAATTGTTAGATGTTAGTTTAGGTTATGTTTTTGGGGAGGGTATAAAACATTAAGGACTGCTCATTTACGAGTCAGTCCATTTGTATGTGTGTGCATGTTGACCTGCATGCTTCACCTAGTGGACTCACCCGATGTGCATTGGCTTGGCTGGGGATATGGCTGCAGACGGCACCCGGCACACAATATGGGTGAGAAGGAGAAAGAAAAAAAGAAAGAAAGAAAGAAAGAGAGATTTCACATGTGGGTGTGGTCCTAATTACCTTTTTATGTTCAGAGCATTATGAGTCAACGCTCAGCCAGCTCTCGGCACTCAGGCATCTCTCCAGTTATAAGACTGTTCTCGCTCTGTGTCCCCAGGCCAGGGCTGCTTGGGCAACCATTTCGGTGTCTGAATGCAAACACCCAAACTCCCTGGAGTAGAAATAATCTGCACTAGTCTGTAGGTTTTTGGCCGGACCGGCAGGCCAGCCCTCTATCCACGACGCTCTGTCACTGAGCGAGTGAGTGAGTGAGTGATAGAGTTACACCATTGGTCGGAGTGAGTGATAACGTGGTTGTTGTTTTCACACGGTCCAGCCACATACTAGGTTTTCACCAAGTATTGTTTTTTATATATTGATAGAGGTTACACCACATAGAGCAGCAGAACCATGGCTGTCAAAAAAGGTCTGAATTGTGGAGGAGTGAAGGCTGTTTACAACACAGTGTCTGCCCAGAATAGGCCCAATCCAGACTGCAGTGGATGTTTTTTGTTTTAAAAGACGTGTGAGCAGATGCGTGCAAGTGGTCTACTGCTCAGCATGCTCTACTGGCGACATTCTCCCAGGCTTCCTCATGCAGCTACTGTTACTCAACACACCTTCCACAACACAGCCTGGACTTTACCCCACACTTCCTACTTGGTATTCTGATACTGCTTGTTGCGTTACCTCAGTGTATTGATATAGGCATGTAATTAAATCAATTCAAAGGGGACAGAATGAGGTCTCAGCATACGTTATTGGAGACAGAGCGCAAGCGGTGACCAGACCAAACTTTGTGATACTTAGTAGTCTATAAACAGACAATACAATGCTTCATTTTATTGTTTAGTAAAAGCAATGTATATCAAGTCTTCTAGGACCTCACCAATAATCAATATCTTCTTTTGGAGCCCTTATTGTGACCTACCTTTACCCCCCAGGGAGTGTGTTCGGGAGGGGTATCGCTTGCTGGGTCGCCTTTCAAAGGTGCTGGCCCTCCTCATCCGACTGCCATGAGTGGCCTGGTACTCTGTCTTCCCACTGAGACAGACAGACAGACAGACAGACAGACAGACAGACAGACAGACAGACAGAGAGACAGACAGAGAGACAGACAGACACAGAGAGATAAATATAGAATGTAAAAGGTCAAAGCCATGCCTTTTTTAACTGAGACTCCAATGAGTCTTAAAGCGAGACCCTCATCATCATAATAGATGCTTAGTCAGGTTTCACTTAGAGCAAAATACAAAGCTATGGTTTTGGTCAGGTTTGCCCATCTACACCAGTAGGTATGAACCCCTCGTTTTAAGTTAAGTAAGACCTTGTACTAATGGCCGTTACCCTAGCAACTGATCTGTAGAAAAAAAAAACATTGCCACAACCTAATGGTCTTTGATATACTTGATAATTAACAGTATTGCCAAAAACAAACTCAGACACTAAATGGTAAACAACCGCCCAAGAAACCAGGCCATGGCTTGCATGTTATCTAGACAGAGATGCTATCTATACATGTTTATGATTGACACACACAAGGCTGATTGCGCTGCCACTCACTCCCGCCTTTTGACAGGTCTGGCTTTCTTCTCATCCCAGATAATAGTTTGAAAAAGAAAAACAACATCAAAAGAACATTTCTGTCACCATAGGAACAGACCCATGTAACCATAGATACACTGTAACCATAGCTACTTGCTCTTTGTTTTACATGACCCACAATTCCCCATATGCACGAGCACCACTGCGAGCCAGATCTACCGTCTTGTGACAGCAGATTGCACCCTCCCCTCCAATGAGACTAAGCTTTCAAGGGTGGCCATGTTGGCCAGTGGCAGTGGGCAGCTCAGGACATGGTGAGTAATGTCTGGGACTGTGGCCATCCTCTGGGCTCTAACCTGAATCTGAAGCGTGAGCCTAGGCGCGTGAAGTCACTGCGACCGGCCTTGCCCGTCGCCGGCTGTTGTAACCGGAAGAAGGCGTGGCTCTCCACCGCACACTTCCACAAGTGTTTACAGTTTTTGGAGCTGTTCAACTGGAACACAAAGGTGTGCTCCTGTTCCCGTCCCTAAACAAACACACACACACACACACACACACACACACAGTTACACATTGTTAACACTCCAACTGCTGCAGCTCTGTGCTGAACAGGTGTGTGCTTCTATGTTGTTGCTTGTATGCAGAGCAGGCCCCCCGTGTTTTCATCCCAAGACACCTACCTGGTCATCATCCTCCACCACCACCAATGTGAGCCGACTCTTTTTGAAATCCAGACGGGTGATCTTGGGCCTGGGTCACAGGAAAAGAATCACACAAACACTAAGTGTTAGGAGGCCATTCAAACGTCCAAATTAGAAAATCAGCGGTCAATGTACCAGAAGAAAAGTCCGATCTTGCTGGATCCCTCAAACACCAGGATGCCGGTCGGGGTGAGACCCAGCGCGTACTCCCCTCCGTCTCGACCCTGAAGACACGTGCGGCATGTTTGAAGAAGAAAGGAGAAAGGCAAACAGATATTACTACAGACCTCACCGCCTTACCGCTTCGGGCGGAGAGCACACAACCCACAAAGAACAGAAGCAGTTTATACAGTTTATACATAGGAGAGCAAGCGACATGGTGGCACTTGTGTTGTGTGAATTCATGGTGGTGATATGAAGAGACGGGAACACAGACCTTGACAAAGTGCATATCTACGCCGTACAGCTCCAGCCATTTGCATTTGTTGAGGAAGCAGATCTCCGCCTGAGACGGACTTTTTCCCCTGGGGGGGGGGGGGGGGGGGGGGGGGGGGGACAAAACGAGTTGTTGAGTTTATAACAATATTAAACTGCAGTTTTCCCTCTGTGTCACGTGACAGCGCTGAGGCGTTTCATTATTAAAACAAACTTATTATCAAGGGTCAGACTTTTATGACCGACTTCAAGATAGGCGCTTTAATCACAAAGGAGTGGATGTATTTAGGGTTGGCCGGTCACAAGGACCACAACTCGAAGCATACACCTGCCTTCCCCACCTGCCTCCCTTCCTCCTAGGATTCAGCAGGAGATGGTGTATGTGTGTGTGTGTGTGTGTGTGTGTGTGTGTGTGTGTGTGTGTGTGTGTGTGTGTGTGTGTGTGTGTGTGTGTGTTCTCTGCATGAAGTTGGGCTTAAGCATATGTATGAATGTAATCTCATCGGACATGGTAGACATCAGACTACAGGGGAAATGGGAGAATTCAGACTACAGGGGCAGGGTTAAATACTGACTGGATTCAATCAAGACCCATATAGGGATTAGTCCCTTTAATCCTTCACACAGGGTCAGACAGTGAGAGAGGCAGGGAGAGAGTGAGAGGAGAGTGGGAGTAGACCAGATGTGAACTGTGGAGCCCCCCCCCCCTGCTAACTCTCCAGTAGCAGTAGACCAGACGATGGAAAGAAACTGCACGGCTGATAATGGCATGCCTGGAGGCAACCCACTCACAAGCTGTTTTGACAGAGCAGCACGAGTATTGTAATAATGATTGTGGGTGTCTAGGAAGGAAAAGCTGTTATCCTCTGGGACTTTTCTCACTAATTTCTCACCAAAAAACCCCACAAAGGAACACCCGACACTGGATTAGCAGATTTCTCCCCCAGATAACCTTGACCACCTCACCTGAGCTCCACCCACTGGTTGAAAATGTCCGCCTCCATGGCCTCACTCTGTTTGGGAGTGAAACGAAACTCTGACACCAGCTCAGGAGAATGTTCCAGAGGGTCACAGTCTCCAAGCTCACCTGGAGCACGCACACACACACACACATGTGCACACACACACACACACACACACACACACACACACACACACACACACACACACACACACACACACGGACAAACACACACACACACACACAGATATATAGGTTTCTCAGTGAGAAGCATGTACGAGAGAAAGCACTAATTGTAAAACCTGTTGTAGGGAGGGAGTGCGTATGTGTGAAGAGGTTACAGATGATAAATTGTTTTCCTTGTTAACACAATTAAACTCCACTCCACAACCTTGCAGATACCCATTAGCTAACAAGTTTGACGGAGCGAATGGAGCCTACTTACTTTCTAGACAAAGGGCTCCTAATTCAACGGAGATGTCATACGGACATTTCAATCTGGTGAGAAAGAGAACGATATCACGGTGTTGAAATGCACACATATTTAATAAACACACAAGGCCATCCACCAATATTCTCCGAATAGAAAATATGCTCCTGTTATCATGCAAGTGAAAACTATTGGGTCTGGGAAGATGTGTGTGAAGATGAACATACTGCTGTGTGTGTGTGTGTGTGTGTGTGTGTGTGTGTGTGTGTGTGTGTGTGTGTGTGTGTGTGTGTGTGTGTGTGTGTGTGTGTGTGTGTGTGTGTGTGTGTGTGTGTAAGAAGTAGGGGAAGCTGCTCTTTTCCTAAAAATAAGAAGCCCTCTGCTGTCCTGATCTTCATAATGGAGCCTGACTCAGGGGAACTGTGGCCCAGATAAAGATTGAGTGTGTGAGACGCCATTTTCCCTGGTGTGTGTGCGTGCAAGCGTGTGCATGCGTGCGTGCATGTGTGTGTGTGTGTAAGAGGCAGAGTCCAGTTTACACAAGCACTTCAAACTCTGGGTGACTTGTCAGAGAGAATGAGTGACTTGGAAAATATATTCTGGCTGTAAATATATTCTGACTGTAAAATCCGGCTAATTTTGTACTCATGTTAATAGAGTTTAAATGAGGCTAGATGATGCTAGTGATCAAGATAATTGTATTCATGAGGGTTAGTTCATGAGGGAATGAGGCTAACGCTAGTGGCACAACGTACATGTCAGTTTGACGGTTTATGATAGAGGTCAGAGAAAGAGGACAACCTTGCTCAGTGTGTGTGTGTGTGTGTGTGTGTGTGTGTGTGTGTGTGTGTGTGTGTGTGTGTGTGTGTGTGTGTGTGTGTGTGTGTGTGTGTGTGTGTGTGTGTGTGTGTGTGTGTGTGTGTGTGTGTGTGTGTGTGTGTGTGTGTGTCAAGGACCACTTACTTGCCAGACAGGATGTCTTGTCGCAGCTGCAGCACAAACAGATACCTTGAATAGGGAGAAGGACAGAGAACAAATGAGAGAACTAACAAACTAATAAATAGATTGAGGCATCTCCTTCCCAATCATATAGACACACAAAAGACCTTTCTTAACAGCTCTCTGGCCATCCGGCCTTGATTACAACCTGCACAGGGGAACTGGCTAATTAGCCCCGCTACCCATTGGACCCTTCTGCAATGAGCTCTGGTGAACTTGCATGTGTGTGTGCATGTGCGTGTGTGTGTAGTTACCTGGTGAATTCCTCATGCAGGTTATTTGGCTCTGAAGAGTAAAACTTAACCCTGAAGAAGAGTCTGTACGGAGGACCGTCTAGAGAGTAAAAATTACAAAAGTTAATCGGACATAACTTACACAAGGGAGGAGGAACGTGACAAAGGACCGAGATTAATGATCGAACTACAGTTTAAAAAAAAAAATGGGTAGGAGTAAAATTCATAATTGTTATTCCAACCATCTTCCTTCATTTCCACTCCTTTCATTGATCTGTTCCTGTAGTGAAAATTGTCAATTATGCATTGACTTTTATTGTAGCTTGTGAACCGCTTCCCATGTTGGCTCCTCATTGGAGAGAAAGCTGACTGCTAGCCATCAGCAGGTTTAGCCTCCTGAATCATACTTCAGTGTGGAATAGTCGCCAGTTACGTGGTATGTCTTTATGTCACCTGCACTGGAGGACAAGGACTGCGGTATCGGCCTGCTTTGGCCTGCTTTTTTTTGCAAAACCTGAGGTTTTGCAAATATCTTCATTTGTATGACACATGATCTATACGATAGATAAAATGATGACGCTGACGCATAAATACACTGGAACTACGCCCATCAGGTATCTACGCAGGGTGGAACTACGCCCATCAGGTATCTACGCAGGGTGGAACTACGCCCATCAGGTATCTACGCAGGGTGGAAGTACGCCCATCAGGTATCTACGCAGGGTGGAACTACGCCCATCAGGTATCCACGCAGGGTATTCCATGTAGAAGTATCATTCAGCCTTCATCCATTCATCCTGCAGGCTTCAGCCCCAAGCGGACAAGGCAAACACGGCTACGGCAGCTGATGCTCATGCTAATCACTGTGTCAACATGTGATAATAAT
>JAOPHQ010003142.1:262500-288938 GCA_030340625.1 Merluccius polli | reverse complement strand
AGACTGTCATTCAGGGATTTGGCCTTAAATATTTCCCTGGCTCTTTCCGGTTCATTCTACTCTATTCTTCTAGCTTGTGACATCAGAACTGGGTCTCAGACAGCCGTGTCTCTTTGCCATTGCTGGCGGGCGTGTGCGTTGTGTCCCTGGTGAGCGTGTTGGTGGCGTCCTGTGTCTCTGTGTCTGTGCTGCGGGGGATGCTCTCCGGTCGTGCCCCCGACCCCTTGCCCCCCGTGGTGAGGCTCTTCTGGAAGCTCTCGGAGGTGAAGTAGTAAACCACGGGGTCCAGGCAGCAGTTGAGGCTGGCCAGGCACAGCGTGATAGGGGTACAGCGTCCGGGCAAAGCGCTCCATGCCGCAGCTGGCCAGCGCCTGTGTACGCACCAAGGCGTAGATGAAGAGGATGGAGTTGTAGGGCACGAAGCAGATGATGAAGATGCCCAGGTGGACCAGGATCATGCGCAGGACGCGCCGCTTGCTCTCGCAGCCGTGGCCAATGGAGTCGGGCCGGCGGAGCGTCTGCAGAACCAGCGAGGAACACACCAGGTTGGCCAGCAGGGGGAGCAGGAATCCAACGATCTGGCCCAAGAAGTAAACAAATTAGCACGTAAACATTTAGTATTACAAACAGCGCACAACAGTTCCCTCAATTTCTTTATTCCCTCAAAAACAAATCATTTCATGCATCACCAAGCCGGGTGACCTTCCACCACTGAAAGGATTGGTCACATTGGTCACATTACTCCAGCAATTCCCAAATCAAATCACAACCTTTTTTCGTTCTACCTTAAAGTGAAACTACAGCCTAAAACACACTGACATTGTGAAGATATGTCTATTGGTGATGTACACACCCCGAGTCCTATTTTACCGTTGTGTGTCGTATTTCACTTTGCTGCAGCTAAACTCGATTTCGGAGACATTGCTGCAGTAGTTACAATGGGGTTTAATAGGAGAGTATGTCTTCAAATCACTGTAGCATCAACTATCAGATATTAGTTTCATTCCCATATGACAACAACTCTGTCTCAGACTCACTGCTTATAACATTTTTGCAAAGTTTAGTAAGAGGACACACACATTCGGCTTTGCCGACTTAGGGTGTGGCCATGATCTCCATACAGCTGCCAAGGCATGGCCTGGTAGTCACCGTTAACCCGGCCGATTTGGTCTGTTCCGGCAGCCGGGAGCCCGGATATAGCCGACGCATCTAGGTTTCGACACGCGGTCCCGGACCAGCCTGGACGAAACTTGCTAGCCTCAGCGAAACCTGCCTACCGAAATGTTCACCAAAGTATTGGCTACACCTCTGTGAAAGGTTTTGTTTTCTTAGATCTTTCCCACCAAAAGCGGCATATTGTATCATAGCATACTGCCAAATGTCTAGATAGCTTTCACAATTAATAATAAAGCCTGTTATACATATCATTATAATACATTTGATTCATTTATTCAATGTAGAAATGTACAATTTACAGAATGTTGTCTCCTGATGTTGAGGGAGAAGTGAAAGTCATTTTGGATAACGTAGAAAACGGCCCACTGGAGCAGTCGTGGAAAGCCTGACACGACAGCCAGCGACAAATTGCCAATAATGATAAAGTACAATATTACACATATCGGAAAAATAAACCCTGGAATGAATAGGACATCGACGTTTTATAACAATGTCAAAGTGGTTTAGCCTGTATTATTCCTTTAATATTTTGGTAATTGTTTTAGTAATACATTTGAAATGCTCGAAAAAAGAGAGGAAAGAGAGCCATTTCACAAACCAGTGTCAGTCCTGACACCTATCTACCTACCAACTCACCTCTATAAAGATGGTGATTTTGGACAGGTAGGTCTGCCAGGTGCTTTTGGAGAAGCCCTCGAAGCAGGCCGTGGCGCGGTTGGCCCGGTTGATGGTAGAGAAGAAGGTGACAGATATCCCTCCGCCCACAATGGTCAGCCACACGGCAGCACACACCATGGCGGCGTTGCGGCGCGTGCGGATGGAGCGAGAGCGGAAGGGGTACACGATGGCCAGGAAGCGGTCCACGCTGATGCAGGTGAGGAAGAGCATGCTGCCGTAGATGTTGGTGATGAAGGCCGTGCCCGAGATCTTGCACAGCCTGTCCCCGAACGGCCAGTGGCGGTTGACGTTGTAGAAGACCTTGAAGGGCAGCGTGAAGACGAACACCAGGTCGGAGAGCGCCAGGTTGGTCATGAACATGGTGGTCTCGTTGCGCATCTTCATGCGGAAGCAGAAGACGAAGAGGGCAGCGCAATTGGTGATCAGGCCGAGGACGAAGACCACGCTGTAGACCACCGAGTACAGGTTGTATTTGAAGGAGTCGTCGATGCCACAGTCCTCCATACCGGTCTCGTTGATTACCAGGCTGGCCATGATGCTCGATTTTATTCAAGAGAGAGAGAGAGCGATCAGGTGTGCAGGAAGGCTCTAAGGAACGGATTTGAGGCCCAAGATCTGCAGTGGGTGGGGGGGTCAGTGTGGGGTCCACCAGTCAAGCCCCTTCCAAGCCGTCATCGTAAAAGATAACGCATGCAGGCACGCCCAGGATGCAGGCGGGTCCTCCTGCGGGGAGAGAGGAAACAGCACAAGGTCACTTCCTCCCAATAAAAGCACCGCAGGGCCCTAAGACGCTTGTCAAAGAAACCTTTAAGATGACGTGGTATTTGTATTGTATTGTATGTAATTAATGTTGTAGTCAACCATCAACATGGGCCACCAAGAACTTGTGGTTTTAACATGCGGTTAGTTTTGCATAGGCCCCATTTCAAATGTTGGGGAATAAAGTTCATCACATATTTTACTTAAGCACAGTTTCTTTTAGTTTTTGAAAGCCATTGTTAGCCACACAATTGCTTCATACAAACTTGAATGTCTGAAGCGGCAAATATTCTAATCATAAGCCTACGATTTACCATACGCATGAAAAGCCACAATGTGTCTTTCATTCCACCCAACAGGGCAGAATAAAAGTTCAATACCTTAACAATGTTCCTACAGTATAGCAGTATAATTATCATGAATGGTGGATTGTAATTCAGTTTCATTGTACTTCACTTCAACTTCACTTTTATCAGCAAATAATTTCCGTAAAGACGTTTTCAAACAGTATTTCCTGTCTACGTCTGCGACCATAAGAAGATTAGCATGTGAGCGTGTGAGCTGACGGGCAGAGTGAGTCCAGGTCCCTGGTCTGGCGGGGACGCGCCGCGGTTACATAGGGCAGAAACACTTCACAGTGTTTATGCTCAGCCGTTCACCCTACACAAGTACAGCCATACACAAGATCCTTCCTGAATTCAATTTGAAGCTCAAATTGATTAATGTGAACAGCTTTAGGTCAAGCTGAAGTCTGTTGTTATCCAGGGACTGTGTGTGTATTCAATGATAAGACAATGTGAGGGTTGTTCATGGGATAACTATGACAATGACCACATCCTGCCTTGGTACCAGTGCTATTTCTACCCACTTTGGAACAATGTCTTCAAAAGTTAGTGTCGTCGCTATACTGTTAGATGGACAACAGTCTAGACCTCAAGGATTTGTCCTTGACCCGTCATTCTCTATTTAGGTTATGATCGTAAAAATGTAAATATGAAAACAGTCTCCCAGTCTTAGTCCTTAGTCCTTGGATTTGTCTTTAGCTTAGTCCTTAGTAGCCAATCAAAACTCTATGAATAGTCCTACCATGCAATCCCATACAAATGCATGTGAACACACACACACACACACACACACACACACACACACACACACACACACACACACACACACACACACACACACACACACACACACACACACACACACACAAAGACAGAGCTGTGTGGGGAAGCTGTCCATCAGTCTAGTCCCGTGCCAGCTGCAATGTGACATCTTTACTACGGTTTCACACGCCTCCCTAAAAGCCTCCACTGACCGGCACAATGCCCACACTGTAACTGTAACCTAGTGGACGCGCGCGCGCACACACACACACACACACACACACACACACACACACACACACACACACACACACACACACACACACATACACACACACACACACACACACACACACACACACACACACACACACACACACACACACACACTACTAGGACAGTGCTACAGTGTGTTTGTGTCTCGGTACATGTGTTATGGCTATGTGCGAGTAGTAGTGAATTATCATCATCATTATTGATTCACTACTACTTTCTGTGTGCGTGTGTGTGTGTTTCCGTCTGTGAGAAAGTGCATGCGTGGGTAGTTTGTGTGTGTGTGTGTGTGTTGGTGTGCGTGCGTGCCGTGCGCGTCTCACAGTGTAATCTATGGTGGTTTTTGACAGCTGCACAGTGACCGTGTTTCCCCCTCGCTCCTGCCGGCTGCAGGGGCGACAGACTCTGAGAACCTGGCCTCTGGGAGACTGCTTTAAACGTATCGGGTTCGGGTTCAGATCGCATCCAGCTGTTGCTTTCTCTCACACACATCGACACGGACGACTTAAAAGCGAAGGATAAACACGCATAAAACCTGCTAAGCTGGGTTACAATTTATGGCCAAATAATGATCCCTCCGGATACGTGTAAAAGCCTGTAGTGATTTTCATGAATAGGTCACGCGACAAAGCTACATTAATGTAGCTACATTCATTAATGTCGCTTCGTCATCAATTAAATTTAGCCAGGGGTCGGATTATAGCTGAGCAAAAGCTCTGTGGGCCGGACCCAACCAAACTTCACCTATCCCATGTGCTCTCTCTCGCTCTCGCTCTCGCTCTCGCTCTCTCTCTCTCTCTCTCACACACACACACAGAGAAAAGTTAATATTGCCTTAACTATAGGCTACGCTTTGACATTGCACTATTCTTTTCTACTGAAAGTAACGTGTTTTGCTGGCAGCACAATGAACTTGCCCCTTAGGTCAAAATGTGCAGGCCTAGCTTAATGCTGAATACAAATTCAACACAAGAATACGTCCTGCAAATATGCTGCGTCGCTGACTTTAATTAATGGGTGACTGAACAAAACCGAAGAAGAGCTTAAAAAAACAAAACACATTTGAAATATTCACTACGGCGCAGGACCAACATTTTGGCAAGCGAGCACGTCTCCGTCAAAGACAGACGCCGAAAGCCGAGCTTTTAATGGAGAATGGACATCCTGTGAGATATTGTTTCCTAATTCATATTTTGCATGGCGGCCCTGGAGGGCCGGACTCGGCCCGCGGGCCGCCACTTGGTGACCCCTGATGGGCCGGGTCAAACAAACATCAATAAGACCTCGATACCCTCAAGTATTGAATCTTTAGGAAAAAAATAACTTGAATCAAAGCTAAACCAGTCTAAAAGATGTGAAATGTAAAAAAGCGTGCAAACAGGTTAAAGGACTGACATATTTAAATGTATAGTTTAAATGACCCGTGGCGACAACACAGCAGGTCCCGTTTCAAATTTCAAATTCGGTTGACTTTTGAAACGTCAAACCAAACGGACTTTGCCGGTAGTTTTATATTTTTTTTTTACTTTAACAACCATTTTTTTCAACAGTACTATGTATACGTGCGTGTCTAACGGCCAGTGAGACACCGGTCCTCCCATGTTGACAGCTCACCTCGTCCCGGCGGCGGAGCGGCTCCGGAGGATACCAAAAAGGACGACTATTTTCATATAACTTCATGCGCTTGTCGGCGTCCTCTGCTCCTTCCTTTTACGTCCCACTAAAAAAACAAAATAAAAACAAAAAATACCAAGAAAAAAAGTGACGATAACGGATGAGCTTCAGTGAGGAGAACCAACCAGACTGAACCCCCCCCCCCCTGCGGCCGGCGATACCATTTAACCCCGAGGACAGCTCGCGCCACTCTGGATATGGTGTCGGGAACGCGCCGAATCCCCCCGAGCGCGCCCCCCCCCCCCCCGCGCCCCCGCGTCCGGCTTGTGCGCGGAGTGCCGTTGAGTGGTGGTTCTCCGTGTGCGCGCGCGTGTTGTTTTGCGGCGAGTGAGTGGTGGGCGCGCGCATCATCATCACGGCCACAGGAAGCGAGACAATAGCACCTCGCGAGGGGGGGGGGGAGGGGGAGAGAGAGAGAGAGAGAGAGAGGGGGGGAGGGGGAGGGGGGGGGGGGGGGGGGGTCTCCTACAAGGACACGCTGCTGCTGCTGCTGCTGGTGCGTCTCCATGGCTAAATTAGGGAGCTGGTAGCTATTTTAAAAAGCCTCCCCAGGTATTTGGTGTCATTCTGGTTTTACACGTGATGGCAGGATGTGGTCCAGTCTGGACCGTGCAGGCCAGTCCTGGACCACGCGGCCCAGTCTGGACCACGCTGCCCAGTCTGGACCATGCTGCTCAGTCTGGACCATGCTGCTCAGTCCTGGACCACGCGGCTCAGTCTGGACCATGCTGCTCAGTCTGGACCACGCCGCCCAGTCTGGACCACGCTGCCCAGTCTGGACCACGCGGCCCAGTCTGGACCACGCCGCTCAGTCTGGACCGCGCGGCCCAGTCTGGACCACGCGGCCCAGTCTGGACCACGCGGCCCAGTCTGGACCACGCTGTTCAGTCTGGACCACGCGGCCCAGTCTGGACCACGCGGCCCAGTCTGGACCACGCGGCCCAGTCTGGACCACGCGGCCCAGTCTTGACCGCGCAGCCCAGTCTGGACCGCGCAGCCCAGTCTGGACCACGCTGCTCAGTCTGGACCACGCAGCCCAGTCTGGACCACGCGGCCCAGTCTGGACCACGCCGCCCAGTCTGGACCACGCGGCCCAGTCTGGACCACGCCGCCCAGTCTGGACCACGCCGCTCAGTCTGGACCACGCGGCCCAGTCTGGACCACGCGGCCCAGTCTGGACCACGCCGCCCAGTCTGGACCACGCCGCCCAGTCTGGACCACGCCGCCCAGTCTGGACCACGCGGCCCAGTCTGGACCACGCCGCCCAGTCTGGACCACGCCGCCCAGTCTGGACCACGCCACCCAGTCTGGACCACGCAGCTCAGTCTGGACCACGCCGCCCAGTCTGGACCACGCCGCCCAGTCTGGACCACGGAGCCCAGTCTGGACCATGCCGCCCAGTCTGGACCACGCCGCCCAGTCTGGACCACGCCGCCCAGTCTGGACCACGCCGCCCAGTCCGGACCACGCGGGCCAGTCCTGGACCACGCGGCCCAGTCTGGACCACGCCGCCCAGTCTGGACCACGCCGCCCAGTCTGGACCACGCCGCCCAGTCTGGACCACGCCGCCCAGTCTGGACCACGCGGCCCAGTCTGGACCGCGCGGGCCAGTCCTGGACCATGCCGCCCAGTCTGGACCACGCCGCCCAGTCCGGACCACGCCGCCCAGTCCGGACCACGCCGGCCCAGTCTGGACCACGCCGCCCAGTCTGGACCATGCCGCGCAGTCTGGACACATTTGCAAGAACATCATGAATGTACTATAATGAATCTCTTAGTGTTAGTCTACAAAACAAACGCAGAATAACGTCAAACCGTCGTTATATTTAGGCCTAGTTTTATAGCCTATGTTCGTTCCAGTGTTATGTGATATATTACAGATGTATACAAATATACTAGGCCTACAGTGAGAACCGGTGATCTTTGGGATTGTTATTACATGCAACTGGAAAGGATTGTTTTGTTCAGTACCAACCTACTGGACTACAAAGTGTGTGTGTGTGTGTGTGTGTGTGGGTGTGATAGCTGGTTTACAGCAGCCTCACCTGGCCTGAGCCAGACTGATGAGACTCTGGGTCTGGGGGGGGGGGGGGGGGGCGCTGCGCACACCTGTGGTGCAGAGCCATCATGGCACCCCAGGATAAACCAGCCATCACCACACACACACACACTCAGGAAGAGCCTCTGTCATGGCTCGGCGTATTAAACCGTCTCGCCGTCTCCGTTAAACGCGTCTTCATATCTACCTGTGTCCAGTGGCGTGGGGCGGGGGTTAAACCGCCACACCTGTATTTGAGCCAGATGATTGGCTGATTGAAGAGCGCGTGAATGTATACCTGCGCGTATCAACAACAGCTCTGTGTTGGGGGGGCGTCCAGATCAAAGCCGCGCCACGCCATTGTTAGCACGCTAAATGTTTTAGATTTGCAAGCGTGCTATTTATAGCCAGGTGACAGGGTTGGAGCGGGACAGGTTCCCATTGTGTTTAGACTTGGGGCATGGGGCTGGTTGTGTGTGTGTGTGTGTGTGTGTGTGTGTGTGTGTGTGTGTGTGTGTGTGTGTGTGTGTGTGTGTGTGTGTGTGTGTGTGTGTGTGTGTGTGTGTGTGTGTGTGTGTGCGCGTGTAGGGGAGGCTTGACATAGCGGAAGTGGCCTTTATGGGGGAGGGTCTGACAGACTGACTAGTCCACAATAGAGACGGAGGACAGGACATCCTGCTTACTGCATGGGCTGAACATGCAAGCACATACACACACGTGTGTATGTGTGTGTGTGTGTGTGTGTGTGTGTGTGTAAATATAATAGGTTTTTTTGGCGCACACTTTAATAATCGGATTACGTAATTACCGTTTCTTTTTATTGTTATGTGATCACAGAGGTTTTTTTATTAATAGTTTGGTTAAGGTTAAACACAGTATGAACCTTTTGTGTAAGTAGACAATACCGCTTTGAGGAAAATGCCCTGAAATGTCTCGAAGGGTTTTGTGTTTACATCATGACTCCCGAACTAACCCGACCGCCGCCGTCATAGTTGCAAAATATCGTGCTTGTGGCTCGCATATTAGTATGCGAGAAAACAGTACGCATATGTAGTATGTAGAGTTATGTAGAGTAGATGTAGTATAGATGCAGCCCATGGCGTTTAATGGTATTAAGTGGTTAAGTGGCCTTTAAATATCTCTTTTTCTCTCTCTCACTCCCCCCCCCCTCCCCCGTCTCTCTTCTTCCCTATGTCTCTCTATCTTCTTCAGGTTGGTTGGCAACGGTAACCAAGCGGCGCTCGCCTGGCTTCACGAGTCAGAACAAAGCCCCCATTACTGGGGATCTCCACCCAACCCCCTCGATCTCCCCCTCCCTCCCTCCCTCCCTACCGCTCTGCCTCTCCTCTCCTCCAGATGATGTGTTGTCTTTTTTTTCCTCTGCGTGTTTTCTTTTCGCTTCCCTCCATCTCTCCTTCGTTCATCCTCTCATTCGCCGGGCGGCGGCGGCGGGGTTTAGGAGCTGCGCCTCATGCTGAACATACTTGGCCCCTGACAACACGGCGCAAACAAAGGCCAACAGCACAGGAGCCGGGCCCTTACAGACTTTATGGACTGACAATAACACGGTCCAAGTAGGGCTTGTGTGTGTGTGTGTGTGTGTGTGTGTGTGTGTGTGTGTGTGTGTGTGTGCGTGCGTGCATTTCCTTGTCTTTATCACTGTCTCCGACTCCCCCCGCCCCCCCCCCCCCCCCCCATTTCTCTCTCTCTCCCTCCCTCTCTGTCCGTTCTCTCACTTCTCTCCCATTCTCTCTCTCTGTCCTATACCAACAAACACCCCCTCCCCTACCCTCCCTCCCTCTCTCCATCTGTCTCCCTCTATCTCACTCCCTCTCTCCCTCCCTCCCTCACACCCCCATTCGTCCTCAGCGACTCCCATGCAGCTCGGACCTGACCCCTCGCCCCCTTCGGGAGTCAACATCCAGAGACATCTCTGCGCCCACACGTTCCCGCCAGCGCCAGACCGGAGCCTGGTGGGATCAGCGGCGCTTCAGCTGCTGCTGCTCTGCTGCTCTGCTGCTGGAGGGGCCCCACGGCCCTGATGAGGTGCTGCATGAGCAGCCATGGGTGCATGAGCGTGCCCTGGTTGGAGCCAGGCTGGAGGAAGGGGGGGAGACAGACAGACTGGGCCGTCTGTCTCCCAGGCTCGGCTCACTCCATGGAGCATAGGTCGTCTCCGTCTGACGCCCCGGCTAGCTGGCTTACTGCTGCTGTCACTGCGTGGTTTGTTACTAATGGTTACTACCGGTAACCGGCTTTTCTTGTTTGGCTACTACTAGGGATGTCCGATATTATCGGCCCACCGATATTATCGGCCGATATTGGCATAAAAAATCAATATCGGAAAATATCGGTATCGGTTTGTAAAAAAGCTCAAAATGACTAAAGTGGCCTATGGCATGTTGTACCTTGTTGGAAAGCTCTAATTGTCCTGAGTCGAATGCAAGCGACCATTTTCTGTTAGTACAAAGACAGTGTGAAATAAATAAACACTTTGTTTGAAATAATTTCAGACATCTGTTATGTTTCAAGTGAGGACGTGGTTTGATGACATCATCAAACGCGCCGCGCCGTCTCAATAACAAGCCTGGGCTGTGCGGCCGTGTAGCGGGACGCTAGTTGTAGCTGTAGTTATGTCGGTGGTTTGGAATTATTTCAAAGTTTCTACGTTGAATAGTAAAATTGCGGTTTGCAATGAGTGTAAAGCGGAGGTTTCACGTGAAGGACCCAGGACAAACACGGCCGCATATATCGGTCTCGGTTGATATCGGTATCGGAAATTAAGAGTTGAATAATATCGGTTATCGGTTATCGGTAAAAAAGCCAATATCGGACATCCCTAGTTACTACTGGTTAGTGCTATCCTTGTTGGTCACTACTGGTTACAACTGGTTACTTTTTTCCTTGTTTGGTTACTACTGGTTACTGCTCTCCTTGTTGGTTACTACTGGTTATCAGTGGTTACTGATCTCCTGCTTGGTTATTGGCTAAGGGCTGCTTAGTAAGAGCTGGCTCTATAATAATGGTCCCATACAGAACCATGTATATGTGTCTTGGAATTTGAGTTAATAGGTGTCTAATTATAGCGCGTGTGTGTAACATTGGATGTTTTGGATCACAGTTTGTTTGAGTAGCCATTATTATCTTCATTGTCACTTCCATCACTCTGTCACAGCATTAACACCTTCACCGTTGTGGATTACTGTAGAACGGTCATGGGTCCAGATGCAATGGGCCCTTTTCACAGTATGATTGGTCCATTTCATTTAGGTATTGACATAGTCAAGTAAATATACATTGTCCATGCTGGTGCTACGACAGACATAAATAAAACTGACCTAATGTTAAAATGACAGGAACAGGAATTGATAACCAAAAGGGTCCATTTGTCCCTTCTCTTAATTATCTTAACCTGTGTTTGATTAGCCAAGTTCTTACATGTTTCTTCACTCTTATAGTCCATGACTACAGTTTGTTTCGTTGTAAGGACAAATTCCTTTGTTAACTGTGTGATTCGTGAAAGAAAGTAAAACAACAAAAAAAGCTTTTCGATCCACCTATCTACACTGTTGTGTCAGTAACTCACTTTGACCATGCGATTATATTTATCTCTATTTTGAACACGTCTTATTCTGCCAGGTGCTCAGAATGAACCTTGAGTTGCAGATAATGAAGACGTATTGACCTTTTTAGGCAGTCCTGAAGTTATACTGAAGAATGGTGACTCTAGTGTGCAACACACACACACACACACACATACAAGTTAATGTACAGTATGTAGATAAGCGCACAACTCCTGCTTGTCATGATCCGAGGGTAAACAGTTTTTGGATTTGCTTTGAATCCTTCTCTCGTCATGTCATGGTAAGTGGTTCTTTTGGTTTTTACCACCCTGTGTGTGTGTGTGTGTGTGTGTGTGTGTGTGTGTGTGTGTGTGTGTGTGTGTGTGTGTGTGTGTGTGTGTGTGTGTGTGTGTGTGTGACACTGTTACTTAATTGATTGAAATCCCATTTGTACACAGGCTAATAGACACACAACATGGAGAGAAGCAACACACAAACACACAGAAATAGATATATAATAATTTATACAAACGACACTCTTGGCTGTGTGTGTGTGTGTGTGTGTGTGTGTGCTAGCCTATACCCACTTTCTTACCACATGATGGGGGCATGACTCACAACTTGCCTTTCCTAATAAATCCACTTCATGAGGTTTCTTTGTGCATTGAAACTTCATCTCATCTTACCACAGGTTTGTGAAGACCCTTGAATCTGTATTTGTGATAAAGGCCAACTCAAATGAAGATTTATTGTCCTTTTTAGACAGTCCTAAAGGCCAACATTTATACTGAAGAAAGGTGACTCTAGTGTGGAAAACACACACATACAAGTTAATGTGTACATAAGCGCACAACTCCTGCTTGTCATGATCCGAGGGTAAACAGTTTTTGGATTTGTTTTGAATCCTTCTCTCCAGTTCTTAGAAATGACTCAGGCAACCTGACCTGTCAACCTCAGAACAGAAAGCTACATGGCGCTACCTGCTGGATGGACCCAGTACTGCAATACAGTCTGAGTACCGGCAGTTATTTTTATATTTACAAAAGTGGTCGTTAATTCATCTCTACTACTGTTGTGATCTTTTTCTCTGTTGTCTATTGGGAAGATGAGTGGCTACCGTGAGCCGAGACAGTGGGTACCGTGGGCCGAGACAGTGGGTACCGTGGGCCGAGACAGTGGGTACCGCGGGCCGAGACAGTGGGTACCGTGGGCCAAGTAGTGGGCCAAGACAGTGGGTACCGTGCCTCGAGACAGTGGGTACCGTGGGCCGAGACGGTGGGTACCGCGGGCCGGGACAGTGGGTACTGTGGGCCGAGATGGTGGGTACCGCGGGCCGAGACAGTGGGTACCGCGGGCCGAGACAGTGGGTACTGTGGGCCGAGACAGTGGGTACTGTGGGCCGAGACGGTGGGTACCGTGGGCAGAGACAGTGGGTACCGTGGGCCGAGACGGTGGGTACCGCGGGCCGAGACGGTGGGTACCGTGGGCCGAGACGGTGGGTACCGTGGGCCGAGACGGTGGGTACCGTGGGCCGAGACGGTGGGTACCGTGGGCCGAGACAGTGGGCCGAGACAGTGGGTACCGTGAGCCGAGACGGTGGGTACCGTGGGCCGAGACGGTGGGTACCGTGGGCCGAGACAGTGGGTACCGTGGGCCGAGACGGTGGGTACGTGGGCCGAGACAGTGGGCCAAGACAGTGGGTACCGTGAGCCGAGACAGTGGGTACCGTGGGCCGAGACAGTGGTGGGTACTGTGCCCTCACACATTTCGTCTAAACATGAAGAATTGGTGCACAGTGAAGTGGACAGTTACCAACACACACATATAATAAAGCATAATATCAAGTTCATATTGATACCATACACCTCTAATGTTTACATTAGCTTATGTAGAAGAATGTTACGATAAAACAGAAAAACTAGAAAGGCAGCCTCCCAATTCAGCGACGATGGCCAACATTGATAACGTGGAGAAACAGGATTAAACAAAGTCACTCAGGATTAAACAAAGTCACTCAGCCGTTGATGCTTACCTCCTTGGTCTACCTTTCACTTTTTACCAAGGAATTCAAGGACTCCTACAAGAAATACAAGCTGGATACATTGTGTACCTGTGGCATGGTAAGTGGTTATTTTGGTTTGTGTGTGTGTGTGTGTGTGTGTGACACTGTTATGCTTTTTTCTAAAAACGTAATAATTGATTGATTCCCAGCACAATTTAAAATCCCATTTTTACACAGGCTAATACACACACAAAATGGAGAGAAGCAGAAACACACACACACAGAAATAGATATATAATAATTTATACATACGACACTCTTGGCTGTGTGTGTGTGTGTGTGTGTGTGTGTGTGTGTGTGTGTGTGTGTGTGTGTGTGTGTGTGTGTGTGTGTGTGTGTGTGTGTGTGTGTGTGTGTGTGTGTGTGTGTGTGTGTGTGTGTGTGTGTGTGTGTGTGTGTGTGCGCGCTAGCCTATACCCACTTGCTTACCACATGATGGGGGCATGACTCGCCTGAACTTGCCTTTCCTAATAAATCCACTTCATGAGGTTTCTTTGTGCATTGAATCTTCATCTCATCTTACCACAGGTTCGTGGAGACCCTTGAATCTGTATTTGTGATAAAGGCCAACTCAAATGAAGATTTCTCTGTTTCACTAGAAACAAGTTAGGACCATTTCCAAATTTGGACCAAATGTACTTATCCTATTGATTCATAAAATGCCCATGCCCTTAAAATAAATAGATACAAGACTCATAGAGTGTAGCCTATTACATTAAACACTACATTATATATTCATTATATATTCACCCAATTGTGACTCCCTTGATACTTTAGTACAATTTACTATAATTGGTAGTAAATTGTACCCTTCAGACACCCTTCGGCTATAAGACTAATGAACTTCATCAACCAGATGAAAAACGCACTTCTAAATATATATATATAGACAGCATTTTGATTCCCTGATTGAAGCCTACAAGTACTATTACAGACTCAATGGGCCTCATGAAGAACAACTCCCAACAACAACAATAATAATTTTAAAATAATAATAATAAAAAAAATAAAAATAATGCTATGAATGTGTGATTTACAAACATGTTTCACTATGCTTATGCAACATTTAGGACAGTTTCCTGTAGGCCTACTTGTGAATGTTTGCTGAAGGGTGGCACACTCGTACGAGTTGTAGCAGGCTACGCACAAAAGGAAATACAAATACGCAAATGTTCTTGCATGAGGCCCAATCCTATACAACATGAAACTGCACACAGCAGTCGATGAATCCTAGTGGAAGCAACTGGCTCTCCTCTTTGGTCTGCGGTAGATGACATGAAAGTAGTGAAACCATACATTCCCAAGCCACAGAGCCCTCCTCAGATAGACAGAGGAGTTTGGCAGAGCAAGCGCAGCGCTCACACTCACACCGTCCGTCTCAGTGTCCGGCCTCGCCCCAGCCATCCATCCCACATCCACCACCACCACCAGCAGCAGTTCCATCAGCACCAGCAGCCACACCAGGCAGCAGCTGAGCTGGGCGTACTGGGCCGTCCTGAGCCTGCGCGTCTGGAGGGGCCAGCGGGACACCAGCACCCCCTCCAGCCCCAGAAGCCCCAGCAGGAGAAGCGACGCCAGGAGGTGGGCGTCCAGCAGCCTCTCGGCCAGCACGCGCGGTATCGCCCCGCTCCACCACCACACCCAGGTTCCCGGCGCCTCCCGGGTCATCGTCGCAAGGCCGAGGGTCATCCACGACGCTAGCCGCAGGACCAGGTAGGGGAGGGGGAGGAGGCCTGCGAGGGCAAGCTGTCCCAGGAAGACGCTGGAGGGCTTGGTGGAGATGTGGGGCGAGCGCAACAGCACCAGGGCCTTCACGCTGAACACGCAGCCCACCAGCAGGGGCAGCGCGGCGCCGTGGGGAGACAGCAGTACCGTCAGTTGTTTCAGCAGCAGGAACCGCCGCAGAAGTCCCATCGGGCTCAACAGCATCCCCTCCTGGGGGAAACCCTGCCAGCACCACGAGCCCATGTCACAGATGGACTTCAAACTGTGGTGAAACTGCCAAGGGTGAAAAAACACAAACAAACATACAAGTTAAATAAAGGTTGTCGTCATGGATGACTACTGTGTGACTCATTGCCATTGGACCATCAGAGACTGGGTGTATTGTATGTTTTAGAGTGGGTGTAGGTATCTGCTATGTGTCACAAATGGGTTGTTGTTGTTGTTGTTGTAGTATTTGTTGTGTTTTGTGTGTACTGTACACTTATGTAAAAATATCTGAATTAGAAAGTTTCTCAAGAATGAAACGTGCCCATCCACCCGGTCGATCCATCTCAGGAATATTTCTCCATAAATAGTTGTATTCTGGTTCGTTTTTGTCGCCCCTTAATCTAAAAGAGACACATTGAAGCCTGATCGGAAAATAAAAAAATGCCTGGAGGTGTATGCTGCAAAGATATCACAGTCCTTTTTTTGATCTGCTTCTAATATACTACAGTTCACTGGTTATACTATACAGTATAGTCCAGTAGGTGAGGCATAGCCTTCCCTGTTCCAACACTTCGTTCTGCTCCTCCTGCTATAACACCTGACATGAAGGTGTCTAAGCGAACAACAAAATTTGGCTCTGGTTATCATACACTCATGACACTCAGACTCACCTCTGTGTTAGCACAATGCTGGAAATCATTGGCTTGGGTTTTTCTTGCGTGACTCTCCTCTCTATGGTCCATTTTCATTCCCTTGTTTTCAAATGTGTCTCTTATGGGGGTTAACGTGAGGGTACAGAGCTATCTCGCCACTGTTCACTGAGTCTCTGTTGCAAAATGACGTATAGTATGTAGCGTTATCTAGGGTGCTAGGTGTGGCCTGACTCATGGCAGTCAAGTCAAGACAAGTCCATTTTACTTTATTTCTATAACGCGTCGTCACAGTAACAGGATTCACGGGTCTGCATTATGAAACACCCCCTTGCCACCGGGAAGTGGCACTGGAGAACAAGGAGAATGGGATTAGACAAACAGAACCAGAAAACAAGTCATTACAAATGGCGGTTGTGGCGTTGTCGTATGCCACCGGGGTTCGTATGCAAAGGATAACTCGTTAGGCGGGTTTTACTCACGTCTTTATTGCCGGTGAGTACACACACAATACCTCTATACACACACACACACAGTACAATGACGCCGCGGGCCCAGCTCCGGCTCCGCGGGAACCCGTGTGTACCGGTCCCCGTCCTCCCGGGTCCAGCACGCTACTGTGTTAAAAAGGGAGAGAGTGATTAGCTAATGCCCCACAGGTGCGCCAATCACTCTCACCTGGCGCGGCTCTCCCGAGCCCCATCCAGCTCCCCCTTGCGGCTGATGCACCACGCCCCCCCACATACCTCCACCGCCTGATTTAGGCCGGGGAGCCATCCGGCCTAACCCACTCCCCCCCCCATCCCCATGGGAACGGGAAAGGAAGTCGGCCACAGCCATCTGCGCCCCCGGCCTATGGATCACCCGGAAGTTAAACGGCTGCAGTGCCAGATACCACCGGGTGATCCGGTTGTTAACGTTTTTCATGCGGTGGAGCCACTGGAGGGGAGCGTGGTCCGAGCAGAGGGTGAAGGGGCGCCCCAGCAGGTAATACCGCAGGGCATCGACCGCCCACCGGATGGCAAGGCACTCCCTCTCCACGGTGCTGTACCTGGCCTCCCGTTCGGACAGCTTCCGGCTGATGTACACCACCGGGCGGTCAACACCCCGTACCTGCTGGGACAGGACGGCCCCCAGCCCCCTGCCCGACGCATCAGCCTGCACAACAAAAGGGAGAGAGAAGTTAGGTGTGTGGAGGAGGGGCTCCCCACAGAGGGCCTGCTTTACCCTCTCAAGCGACTCCTGGCACTGCTCCGTCCACTGGACCGGATCTGAGGCACCCTTTCGGGTGAGGTCGGTCAAGGGGCTGGTCAGCTCCGCGAAGTCTGGAATAAATCGCCGGTAATAGCCGGCCAGCCCCAAAAACCGCCGCACCTCTTTTTTCGTCTTGGGCCTTGGGCAGGCTGCGATTGCTGCCGTCTTATCTACCTGCGGACGCACCTGCCCGCTGCCCAAGTGGTACCCCAGATACCGTACCTCCCTCCATCCAACTGCACACTTCTTCGGATTGGCCGTGAGCCCCGCCTGCCTCAGAGACTCGAGCACCGCAGCCACCTGCCGCACATGCTCCGCCCAGGTGTTACTATGGATGATCACGTCATCCAGATAGGCGGCAGCATATGCAGCATGTGGCCGCAGCACTCTGTCCATGAGGCGTTGAAATGTGGCTGGGGCCCCGAACAATCCGAACGGAAGTGTGACAAATTGGTACAAACCGTACGGAGTGGAGAAGGCCGTTTTCTCCTTAGACTCTGGAGATAAGGGAATCTGCCAGTAGCCTTTGGTTAAATCCAGTGTCATAAAAAAACGAGCCGTGCCCAGGCGATCCAGGAGTTCGTCCACCCGGGGCATAGGATAGGCATCAAACCGTGAAACCTCATTCACCTTGCGATAGTCCACACAGAACCAGGGCTTGAAAACGAAATTATTTTTCAATCGTTCCGCTCCGAACGGAACCGGTATATTTAACGTTTTCGTTCTTGCGTTCCGCCACCAACATATCGTTCCTGAACCGGTTCGGAACGTAAAATAACGTTCGTTCTTAACGTTCCGGCAGTGTTATTGGGCCTCCGCGGTGTGTTACTATTGCGCCCCCCCCCCCGCCGGCCGTAGGTCCGTGGTGTGTTACTATTGCGCACCCCCCGTCGGCCGTTACTATTGCGCGCCCCCCTCCCCCCCCGCGGTGTGTTACTATTGCGGGCCCCCCCCGCCGGCCGTAGGTCCGCGGTGACGCTCGAACGTGAACGTCGTTTTACGGCAGCGGAAGATTTACGACAGCCAGCATACAGACAGTAAACAGACAGTGAGCAACGGACTTCACATGATATTATTCACAACTCGGATTAATTTAATGAAACCCATTGATTCTTTTGACCGGTGGACCCTTACGGACTTAAGGAATATAAACAATGCAGGAACGGACACACACCGTACGGACTTTATGATCGCTTCAAAAGTTGGAAGTCGGACCTTTTCCCCGTCTCTCTTGTTTACCGGTAAGTCTGGATGAATTATGCGTTGGTGTTCATAGTTTGTGTTAAATGAACTGAATGATTTATCTGTGGAGAATCTAACTGATCTAACGATGTGTGTTATGTCCATATGGACAGACGTTTAAACGGTTACCGTATCTTTGTGTAGGTGATCTAAACGGCTTAAGTCGTTCAAGAAATAATTTAGATAAAATCCAGATCCGGCCTCAATTGGAGACCTGCGTTTATTTGTCAAAATGTGTCGCCACACCCCTGCGTCTATTAGGGACCCCGCTTTTATTGGAAGTTTTACGGTATATAGAGAACGAAAAAAAAACGTTATTAACCGGTTTTGGGGATTTCAGAATAACGTTTCTGTTCCGGAACAGTTGAAGACCATTTGGTTTTCGTTTCCGTTTCCGTTCCTCGTAAAATTCCGTTCGTTTTCGGTTTTCGTTTTCGTTCCTTGAACCGGTTCGGAGCCCTGCACAGAACCGAACAGACCCATCCTTCTTGCCCACAAGAACGATGGGGCTACACCAGGCACTGTTGGACTCTTCTATTACCCCCATCTCCACCATGGCTTCTAATTCTGCCTGAACCACTTTTCTCTTGTGCTCAGGTAACCGATAGGGCCGTGAACGCACCGCCACGCCCGGGCGAGTCTCAACCCGGTGTTGAATAAGGGTTGTGCGTCCCGGCCGGGGGGAGAAGACATCTGCCCCTGGAGTGCCGCCAGCTGCTGTCGGCCGAGGACCGCCTGGTCCCGGCTCATCGCCGCCACCTCTGCCAGTATCTGGGCCAGCGTATTCAGTGGCTGTTGTGGGTCCATCCTTTCCAGCCCCACGTTGGGTGCCAATGTGGCGTTGTCGTATGCCACCGGGGTTCGTATGCAAAGGATAACTCGTTAGGCGGGTTTTACTCACGTCTTTATTACTGTGTTAAAAAGGGAGAGAGTGATTAGCTAATGCCCCACAGGTGCGCCAATCACTCTCACCTGGCGCGGCTCTCCCGAGCCCCGTCCAGCTGCGGCTGATGCACCACGCCCCCCCACAGCGGTTGAGCGCTTGAGTGTAGAAACAACAAACGATCTGGTCAGGGGAAAATATTGCAAGGTGATGAGACGATGAACCTCATGTGTGTAGACTGAGCAGGTGGAGTAGATGATATGTACACACAGACAGATAGAGACAGACAGTCTTGCATAGCCAGCCCTGTCTCCAGGCT
Organism: Merluccius polli; assembly: GCA_030340625.1. NCBI lineage: Eukaryota > Metazoa > Chordata > Actinopteri > Gadiformes > Merlucciidae > Merluccius > Merluccius polli. The sequence continues at coordinate 269,329 of JAOPHQ010003142.1, read as the reverse complement.
TGGTTTTAGCGCTATGCCAGGGCTGGAAAAAGGTCTGGCTCTACTCACTATCATTCTGGCATCGGGGGGGGGGGGGGGGGGGGGGGACGCAATGTCTTGTTTGTATTTCTTTAACCATCCACATCACAGTCTTGGGCGGCGCTAAGGCCAGGATGCAGGAACGGTGGCAGATGGCTGAAGGGGGAGGAGTGTAAGGTTTATGCCAATGGGCGGGGCTATGCCAACCACCTACAGTACATCCTCAGTGTGGCGCCGCCACTAGTGCCATGCAGCAACAGGTGCAAATATTAGCGGCGTCTAATCTTGACACAGTGTCTATGTGTTCAAGGTAAATACATAATCCCCATGTAAACAAGCTGGAGGCATTTGAACATGTTTATGTCATGTCTAATGTAGGCTTAAAGCACCTGATAAAGGCAAAGGATTATTTGTGTTTGCGTCCCTTGTCTAAAAAGCCCATAATGTTATTACCAAATAATCCATGTGATCATTATGGTATGACTTTAAGTGAGGAACTGTTTCCTAACAGCAGCGTTTTATGATTAATAGTCAGAGATTTACTACTACAGATACGTCTCCCATTTCCTCTTCCTTTCTGAAACACTAGACTTAAACAAATCACCCAGTTTATTATTACAGCACAATCTGTTGGATCTCAACTAAGTATGGGTTCAAAAGTGGTCACTCCAACGAGACCACCGTACTGACTAACCCTAACCCTGACCCTAACCCTGATCACATTCCTCATCCACACCTTCCCACTAACGACGACGCATGGCGATGCCTTTACTGCGAGGATGTCAGTCCATGCACATACCATTACAAAAATAAATGTCACGTTCCGATTACGAGAGCTGTTCTTCGCCCTCTCCAGATGTATTTCTAGAAACTCGATTGTGCAGCCGTTACATCGTATGTACTGTATAGTTACTCCATTATTGACTGAATACTTTGATTCATCGCCTCATTCATCGCCTCACACACAAGTCACCGTGGAGAAAAGCGTACGGTGAAGGATGAAATGCAAATGTAGGGTTGCATTGCCTAGGTACCTTAATCAGCATATAGTGAACAAGATACAAAATACAAAATACAGGGTTAAACATACGTGCATGTTTACACAATGTTGTCTAAATGCTGGATATACAGTGTTTATATAGTCAGTTAAATAGGTTAAAAACTCTTGTTAATCATCTTATATATGCAGACGACCTGGTCCTGCTCTGTCCATATAGTGCTGGGCTGCAGCAGATGCTGAAGGTGTGCTCTCAGTATGGCCTTGATCATGACATAAAGTATAACGCTAAGAAGAGCCACATAATTATAGTTAGAAGCGCTGAGGATAGGAAATCAACATTTCCGACCTTTTATTTGTCAGACAGTCCTCTTGCTGTGTGTGAGGAAATTAAATACTTAGGTCATGTCATATCCCATGACTGGACGGATGACAAAGACCTCTACCGACAGCGCTGTACAATTTATTCTCAAGCTAACATGCTTATAAGGAAGTTTTCTATGTGCTCTGACTCTGTGAAGTGCTCCCTGTTTAGAACCTACATCACACCATTATATACTGCACAATTGTGGTCTAACTATAAGAAAAAGAGTATGCAGAGGCTTAAGGTAGCATACAATGATGCAATGAGGTTGCTGCTTCGTGTCCCTAGGTGGCATAGTGCCAGTCAATTATTTGTGTCCACTAGAGTGCCAACCTGTGAGGCACTCTTAAGACAACTGATGTTTAGCTTTATGTGTCGCCTGGACAAGTCAGAGAACCACATAATTGAAGCCCTAGTCAGCCCTCTGAAAAGCTGCTATAGATTCACTTCTAGGTTAAGATGGCATTGGTGCAATAGCCTGTATATCCTATAGGCTAATATGCAATGTATTTTTGTATCACCTTTTGTATACTATTTATACTGTATGATGTGTTATATGGACCTGTGTCTGCAATAAAGTTTTTATTTTTTATTATTTAATGACATCTGATGTGTCGTTCGACAGACCACCACTATCCTACAGCATCCTGGGTGTGGCTGTCAGCACCGCCGCCCTGAGTAATTATTTCCACAGGCAGACAGGCACGCTGACATGCTGCCAAGCATGAGCCTTTGGAAATGCTCACGCTTGACGATCTGGCGTGTCATATTCGATTCTCTAACTGGGCCGCCGAAATATGGACCAGGTGGTTCAGCTCAGTGCTGTGTGGAGCGGGTCCACATGGTCCCGGTTTATGTTCTGTGTAATAATCGGAGGAAGGAAGGAAGTCCTTCCCCTTTCTCTTGGGAGTGCCTAGTTGTCGTATACATGTGTGTGATTGTCTGTTTTTCTTTTATATATATATATATATATATATTTTTTGTTTTTGTTTTTTGTTTTTTGTTTTTTGTGCCTACTCTGAGTTATGCAACATCTTGTATAAATGGCAGTCTCTGTACAAACCCCGGCGAGGAAGTTAGTTTTGAACTGTATGTGCACAGTGTCTGCAGCAGTGGCAGTGGCTTCAACTCAGTGATAAACATCGCTCAGCTGTGGAGGCTTTGCGGTCGGCCGGCACGGCTGGCAAGTCGTCCCGTTCTGGTTGAGCTACCAGCAGACAGACACTGTGAACCTCAGATCCGTCTGTCCTGCCTGTATGATCTCAGTATCACAGCACGGACTGTAGTGTGGACAGCTGGGTTAGGGCTGTGTGGAGGGGTGGGGACTGGACTAGTCCTCCTCAGGGGAAAACTGGAGTGCAAGAGGGGTCTGTTCTTGGACCTCCCCTCTTGTCAACTGTACAGCCTCACTGGGCTCTGGTCTGCCTGGTGTTAAACTACCATGTCAACACTACATTTATTTCCACTGGCTCTCTGTACCAGCCCACATAATAATAATAATAATATTAATAATAATAATAATAATAATAATAATAAGAAGAAGAAGAAGAAGAAGAAGAAGAAGATGATGATAGCACCTTTCATCTCAACGTGCTTTGATAGTGCATCAAAACCAATAGAACAATGTGGCAGTTTAGCTCTGCCACACGCCACAGAAGTGGCTTTTCCTGGGGCCCTCCGACACGGGACACGGGTAGATGCTGGTTCAATATATATTTATTGGAGATGGCAGGTGGTATTGGCCAAGCGGATGTTGATGGCTGGTTTATCCTGGGTGCCATGACTGCTCATGCACCACAGGTGTGCAGCCCCACCCAGCCAGAGTCCAATCAGTCTGACTCCGGCCAGGTGAGGCTGTAAACCACACACACACGCTATCAACAACACACACTCCACACACACACCCTCCACAAACAATAAAACAGATGGTCGGGAAAAAACTTTAAAAATTAAATTAAAAGCGCCTCTGAATAAAAAAATGTCTCACGGCCTGTTTTAAAAGAGGCCCGAGTCTGGGGAGCCCTTAGGTTGGTTCAGGGTGGTCACTGGATCTGCACCTTCCCACTAACAACGACGCATGGCACTGCCCTTACTGCGAGGAACTACTTCTCAGTCCATGCACATATACCATTACAAAAATAAATGTCACGTTCTGATTACGAGAGCGGTTCTGGATACACGGTGTTTAATGACAATATTGGATGTGTTGTTTGACAGACCAACACTAACCCACAGCATCTTGGGTGTGGCTGTCAGCACCACCGCCCTGAGTGAGTCATTGCTGATATGTGGAACAGGTGGTTCAGCTCAGTGCTGTGTGGAGCGGTTCCTCGGTCCCGGTTCATGTTCTGTGTAATAATCGACTTTCGAGGCTTCATCAAGGCTTTAAAACGTGTGTACTCACCACTGCTTATTGTAGTAAAAGCTCAGTGAGAAAGAAGCATTTCTCCTTTGCCTAGAGTTGTGATGATGCAAATGATAAATAGGCCGAAAGAAAGATTGATTGATTGATCGATTGTGAAAGCAGACAGGTTTGGTCACAATATGTGCTTGTTCATGTGTGTGCTTGTCTGTTTTTCATGTATTTTTGTTATTGATTTTATTTACAGCGCACAGTATCCGGGGGCATTAACTGATCTTGCGGTGTATTTGTCTGAAAGCATTTCCTGAGCAGATGAGTGGGTGACCTAGATAGACATCCTCATACAGCCTAGGTAGGTAGCCTACCCACTTTTTAAGGGTAGCTTAATTTCATTCTCTATTGTTCAGGATGTTCGTTTAAGCCACTTTCTAGGATAGCCTATAGACTTACTTTCTTTGCTTATTTTTTTTTAATTTTCTATAATGTTAATATATTTCTTTCTTGTCTATTATTCTAATGATGGTCTTTCTTAAAACCATGTTCTGTCTTTGCTTCATTTCCTTTTACAAAATCTCATCATCAACCCCCGCCCTTCCAGCATGGTGAAGTCTGTGAAGGCCTTCAGGACCGACGGGTCCTCGCCACGCGGTCAGGTAGCGCTGAACGGGCGGGAACTAGGGGGACCAGATGTCCCGCTTTGTGCGGGACAGTCACGCATTTCCATTACTTTTCACACGTCCAGCAAATTGAGACGTCCCGCATTGTTATTGACGGTCAGACTCCAGTTTTGAAATGTGTGTTTTATAATCTGGCATTTATCAAATAGCTGTTTGGAGAAAGCAGTGAGGGCTGTCATCAGGGGGCGGGGCGGAACAAAGAAACACACAGGTGAGAATCTATCCCTGGGTGAAACTATCTATCCCTGGGAAACTATCCCTGGGTGAAACTATCTATCCCTGGGTGAAACTATATATCCCTGGGAAACTATCCCTGGGTGAAACTATATCCCTGGGAAACTATCTATCCCTGGGTGAAAACTATCTATCCCTGGGAAACTATCCCTGGGTGAAACTATCTATCCCTGGGTGAAAACTATCTATCCCTGGGAAACTATCCCTGGTTGAAACTATCTATCCCTGTGAAACTATCTATCCCTGTGAAACTATCTATCCCTGGGTGAAACCAGGGATCCCTGGGTGAAACCAGGGATAGATAGTTTTTCCGTTTCACACAGAGGTGAATGCAACGTGAAAAGACATAGACAATGTGAGACTCACAGAAAACATGTTGCTCAAAAGGAGGCTTCCAGGCTATACATACCTTCCTGCTAAAACCCAAAGCGAGATTCAAACGCAGATAAGGTGACAGCAGCTGAACTAAACTAGCATTCACCACACTGTGAAACACCGCCTGGCATACAGGTCAGAAGACTGCGGTAATAAGCTAACATCCACCGTGTTTCCAGACTCTGAGAGTGCAAAGAAAATGTCATGTGGTCGTACAAAGGCAGCATCCGTAGTTACAGATGTGCTTGCACCTGCCTCTGTGGAGGGTTATGCTGGGGTTGTGTTGTTGCTCTCTGTTGTTGGAGAAAAGGCACATTAAAGATACTATATTTAGTATTGTATTAAAGTACAATACTTGAAAGAACAATTGTAGCCTTGACTGTCTGTTCTGTCCTAACCTCCATGCTTACTATGTTTTCTCACGTGAGAGAACTTGGGAAAGTTGCATTTAAATAAGATATATTTGTTACATTTTTATTTGCAGGCTGTTATGTGCTACTGAATCAACCAGATGGCAAAGCATAGCAATGTTATAAGCAAAGATGCAGAATAGAAATGTTTATTTTCTTAGACTTTTAGACTACCTTGATGCATTGGTATCCCACATTGTCCCACACAAACGTAGTCTTTGTCCCACATCTGGTGAATTGGGATCTGGTCACCCTAGCGGGAACCACGAGCAGACGGTGGCCCCCCGGAATGACGCCAGCAGGGGCCTAAAAGAGTCCCCCTGCGTCTGGTCCAGTTCTGGGGCCAGGACCGACGGTGGCAAAGGGAGAGGATGAGTGCCGCTCGACGAGGTTGATTTTCGGGTAGGTCAGTGTCCCCCGACGAATCGGATTCTGGCTCTGGTGGCTCAAACATGTATGGCTGCACACAAGTCCATTAACACTACTAGAAGGAGTAGGGATGCAAGAAATACCCAAAAATTATAATCGAAGACACGGTCCAAATCTCAGTGTTATGATCTTAACTGGTGGAGGACCCAAATGCAGACAAGGAGGCAGGAGGCAGGAGCAGGGAGTGCACACAAGGTTTATTGTGACACGGGAAGGGAGCAGGCAACGGCAGGGCGAGGGACTGGAGGACAGGGGAGACAAGGCCGACAGGGCTGGCAGGGTAAAAGACTAGGAGACCAGGGTGACAAGGCTGACAGGGCCAGTCGGGTAGGTGACAGGGGGGGACTGGGGAGAACTGGGAAGCTAGGGAGACCGGGAGGACTAAGGAAAACTGAAATTATAATCTTCGGCCCAAAATCCACCCTCCCCACCTCCCAGAACTTCTCACTATGCATCGATGGTCACTCTGTCACTCCCTCCCCCCTGGTCAGAAACCTTGGCATCTACATGGACCCCGCACTCTCCTTCAAGTCACACATTAACCACGTCACCAAAACATCCTTCTTCCACCTCCGGAACATAGCACGCCTCCGACCCACCCTCTCCTTCTCAGCCGCTGAAACACTAATTCATGCCTTCATCACCTCCAGACTCGACTACTGCAATAGCTTCCTGTATGGTCTCCCCTCCACTGTTCTTCAAAAACTGCAATATGTTCAGAACTCCGTCAACTTCACTGGCTCCCCGTAAAACAACGCATACATTTCAAGATCCTCCTCACCACCTACAAAGCCCTAAACAACCTTGCCCCTTCATACCTGACAGATCTCCTCCATCGCCCCATTCACCCCCACCGAACACGCTCCACTGATGCCAACGCCCTCACCCCCATCACCAGGACCAAATACCGCACCATAGGGGACAGAGCCTTTGCCATCGCCGCCCCTACCCTCTGGACCTCCA